>JASANV010001459.1:0-63799 GCA_030849715.1 Trypanosoma mega | reverse complement strand
CCACCGCGCATCCCCGCAAGGCGCTCGTCTACACCGGGGGAGAGAGCCGCCGCAGTAGCAGTAGCAGTAGCGGTTGTAGCCGTAACGGAGGAAAACGCCGTTGGGAGTGATGAGACGCAGTGGGCGCCGCCGTCGCCACCCGCCGTGCCGCGCCGCGCCGCCGCGGCTGCCGTTGCGAAGCAAACCCGTTCGGGCAACAGACGCCGCCGCGCACCTTTGAGACGCCCCCGCCGCTCCACGGGGCGCCGCCGAGCGCGGGCCCCGAGCCAAAGTCCCTCGCCCACACGCCGGCGGGCAGCGAGTGCCCCGCGCGGGGCGACCCGCGCCGCCGCCACGCCCTGCGCCAGACGCGGGGCCACCGGCTGCAGCGGACGGTCCCCCGCGGACCCCGCCGCAGCAGCGGGCAGCGCAGCAGCGCACGCACCCCGCCCGGTGGCGCAGCTGGGCAGTCGCGGCCACACGCGCAGCGATGGGCGGCAACCGCAGAAGAGGGCTCACCGTTGGGGGCAGCGCGAGCGACCGCGGCGGCGCGCACGCCGCACAGAAACGCGACGGCCGCCCCACCAGTTCTGACCCAAAAACAGGCGCCACCCTTCCTCCTCCATTCCTCTTCCTCTTTCTCCTTCTCCTTCTACTTCTCCTTCTCCCTCTCTCTCGGCCTTCGAGCGGCGGTGATGACTACTCACTTCACATCGCGACACACCGACCCCAAATGAGTGAGCAGTGAATGAAAAACAACATCGAGAAAGAACAGCTGAGCCCCTGCGCCTTACTCCCTTCTTTCCCCCTCCCCCTCTTCCAGGCGCTGCTTGGCTTGCCCCGCAGACCTGACAGCACTCATTTCAAGCCGCGCGAGCACAGACGGATTGCGCCGCGGTCGGGTGACGTGCAAGACAGGAAGCGACGCCGATCCGACTGATGAAATTACGCTGCTATTAATGCAATATTGGAAGACGAGTCTGAACACTGATGCACAACACTGTGCGACACTGAGAGTTTTTCTTCTTTATGTGTTTTTTTTTTCTTTTTATGTACTACTTTTCTTTTCTGTGTTTTGTTATCTTTACTGTTAGCGTCCTGATATTGTGTCCTTAGTTTCAATAATTATCATTTTTTTAGCTGTTGTTGTTTTTTTAGTAACCTCGTTAATGGCTGCCCTCGATGCCCTAAAGGAGGACATCATGGACGTTTTCCAGATGTTTGATGAAGATGGCTCTGGTAGCATTTCCTTTCAAGAGCTTACTCGAGCGCTTTACACTATAACAGGCACTCGTTTTGTGCGAAGCGACTTGAAGCTTCTTATTCAAGGTGCTATGGAGGAACTTGACCAAGAGGAAAACGATAGGAAAGCCCGGGCAAGGATGGAAGATGGAGATACTACTTCAACATCGAAACCAAAACCGAGCACCACGGAAAAGGAAAAGAGTACTGAACAAGATGTAATCGATGCTGAGCTATTTGTTGCAGTGGTGCTGAAGACTTTAAATAGACGGACTTACGAACAGGAATTAGTTTTTACTTTTCATCTTTTGGAGGATAAAAACTATCCCGGTTTTATTACCAAGAACAGCTTGAAGAAAGCTGCTGGTGACATGGAAGAACGATTGACTGACCAGGAAGTAGATGAAATGTTTGATAAATTAGTGACGGGAGTGCCAACGCCGACAGTGGATTTCGCGATATTTTCCAATATTTTGGACGCCGCACGAAAAGTCGATGACTGATTTGTGATTTTGCCAGAAGTTATGTAAAGGAGGATTTTATCATATCCATAATTCTATTTTTATATATGCGCGAATTTTTGCATTCTTTTTTCTGACTCTCTCCTAATTTTTTTTTTTTTTTTGCGTTGCTTCTTTGGTGTATGTTTAAGTGTTAGTTGTTACTTTAGCAAAACTAAAAATGGCTCGTTGCGTTACGCTCACTTTCTGTGTTCCCTTTCTTTTCTGTTTGTTTTTTACTTTCTCTTCGTACTCTCTGTATCTTTTGCGTGGCTTTTTGTGTGTGTGTGTGTGTGTGTGTTTGGGTGGGAGGTTTCGAGTCACAAAGAGAAAGAAAAAAAGAAGTAAGGTGAGATGCCAAAGCCATCTAATTGCGCAGTTTGTAATGCCGGATTTGGTATATTTCTCCACCGGTACCAGTGTGTCGAGTGCGAGAGAACTGTCTGTGACGACTGCGCACCAAAGCAAGATGGCAAACGGGAGTGCCGAACTTGTGTAGAGTCCAAGCTTCCCTCGGCTATTCCTACAGACAGCGCAGGCGAGCGCGAGAAGCGATTGCGGGCGATTGAGGAACGCCAAAAGGCGATGGATCGACGTGGAAGGCCGCAGGGCGGTGGTGGTGGTGGTGGAACCCGAGTAATGTCCCCATCACCATCTTTGGAGCAGAAACCGTCGGACCCCAATGGAGAGAAAGAGGTGGCCGCACAGCGAGGGCACGAAACGCGCGAGGCGGACCCTTCCGCTTCGGCACCCAATCCCGTACTTGAGGCGGCGATGCGTCGACGGCAACAGGGGTTAGAGAAGAATACAAACCGTGGTAATTCACTGGAAAAGGCGCAACTATTAGCGGAAATTACGGCTGTGCTGAAGACCAAAGGGGAAGAGGAACCATTTGGTCTGCGATCCATGGATGAGGTGAAACTGCGGTCATACTTGCGGTACATCAAAGAAAAAGGATCTGCCCCGAGGGGAGACTGACCACAGTAGATGCTGTTTTTTTTGTATTTTTCTCTGACGCCTCCTCTGTGCTATTCTTTTTTGAAGCCCGCGTTTTAATTAGGAACAAAAAGAAAAGGAACAAATACATTTGTTTGATCTTTTTTATATATATTTGCGTGCCTGCTTTTTATGATTTACTATTTTATTCGGATCTGTTGCCGTATGATTTTTTTTTGTTATTGTTGTTGTTTTCTTAACATCAACTTGAAACAAATATTGTAGAATTAAAGTATACCTTATTGACTTGCTTGTTCGAATCAAATTTCGCATTTATTGTCTGCCTTACAGCTCATGCATTTCAGGTTCCTGTATATGGCACCACAACACACAAGAAAACCAAAAAAAATCTTTGCCTTCTCATTTTCTGACTTACTCTCCTAATTTATTCACTACTTTCACTTGACTGTTTTCATATATCATACCCACTCGCACCCAAAGTAAAACACTTATCGAATTTGCGATGCCCCTCAAAGATATGCCAAAATCGCATCGGCTTCCCGCCCCGCAGGTCTTTTCAAATGATTCTCTCGCCCCCCGAAACGCCGTGCCAAAGTCGAAACGCCGACGATCCAAACATGGCCAAGATGGTGAACAGACGGTATCCAAAGGAAACAGCCGAAGGGCCAGTACCGGCGCGGCGCTTCCCCAACCAGTCATAGCTACCGAAGCCGCCGCGTTGACTGAGAAGGAGGCAATAGAGGTGGAGAAGGAAGAGATACAGGTGGAGGTGGACTCGGAAAGGAGCAACGCAGGTGGGGATGTGGCGGAGGATGACGCGTTTGTGAATGTGGAGGTCGGATACGGTACGGACAGCGCGACGCTTATGGAGTTATCTTTATGGGACACGGAACTCACAGCCCGCCGCACCGAGACGGCGCGAAATATGGAGGCTATTCAAAACGCCCTCCAGATGCTTTGCGGTGGTCGGCATTTACGTAGCGATGTGGAGCCGATAAGGTCTGCATCGCGAGGAGGTTTCTCCACTTTGGAGAGTGAGGAGGACAACAACTGGTCACCACTCATACCAAAGAGATCAGATGGGATAAGTACAAGTGCCATTGACGAGGAGGATCTTTGAGTATCAAATAGTGGTTGTTTTTTTCTATATCTATCGTCATACAGTTTTCAAGAGTTAAGGAAAGCGAGTTAAATAAATTGTGTGGGGTGGGTACGGTTTATGTTTTTCTTTTCTTTGTGTCTGTGTGTGGATCCTTTTGTTAGCTTGTATGAAGTCATGTTGTTGTTAAGGTATTATTTTTTTTTTCTTTTTTTAATATATATATATATATTTTTTGGGGGGGTCTTTTTGTCAAACCTTTAGCGGAAGGTGGGCCACGCCGCGTCTCTCTGGTGTCTCTGCAAAATAAGTGGCTTTAGTGTATGGTTTTTGATACGTTTTGAAACCGAAACGACACAAGAAAGTCTAGTGGGCCAAAAAAAGAAGAAAATAAAAGATAAAACGAATAGAATACACCAAATAGAAATTGAACGATAACGAGGGAAAAAATGTCCATGACTCCGGTGCAAATTGGAGTTTTAGTAGCCATGATTGTAGTTTTCCTTATCATTGCGTCCATTTTAATTTATCTCATTGTCCGTTGGGGTCACTGGAAGCGTCGCAAGCACTTCGTCTGCGTGGGAGACGACAATGTTCTGCACTTCCTCGATCTCTCCCGCAGCCGACAATCGCTCCACCTGCGCGAGATGGACATCACCGATGGCGCCGCGCTGCAATCCGCCATGGCGACCCTCTGCGGTCTTCCCGACCCATCCATTCTCGCGCTCTGCTACACCAATGAGGCGGGATGTGTGGTGGATGTGGATTTGGGCCAACTCGTCGCCCCCGACGCGGATCTCCCGCGACGCATGCGACAGAGCGCGGCCCGCCCGCTTTCCCTCACGCGTCGAACGCCCATGGCGAGACCCCAAACCCCAATAGCCGCACACCAAACATCAATGGGGAAGCCGTCCACGAAAGGACGCGTGGCGGTGGAGGCGTCTTTTCGTGATGCGCGGCGACACGCGGATCCGTTACGCTACTCCCCGCGCGCATTCGTTCCGCCGCCCGTTATTCTCCCGAAAGCCTCACGCATCACGACGGCGACGCCGGTCACGGTGCACACCGCGCCGCAAGGGAGTGGTGAAACCGCCTCCGCGGATTTCCTGCACTACACCGTTGATAACACGAGTTCGGCGCAGTGGTATGAGTATAGAGAGGCAATATTTCTTCCGCCGGGGCGTTGGTGTGTGCGGGCGGAGGCATCCAACGCGGATCATAGTGTGGTGGAGACCACATCTAGGGTGTTCACAGTCAATGTGGCGGAGCGGTCCCACTAAGTAAGCAACGCAGGGAATGAGGAAGACACACACGCGCACACACACATATATACGCATAAAGATAAGGGTAGAAAAGAAAAGAAAGATTGAGTCAAAGGACACGCGCGTGTATACATTTTATATATGTTCTGCCGTAGAAGCAGAGGAGTATGAATAACTACAAGTACATCTCACAGGGTTAGCAGAGACAGATCTGTCCCTTTTTGTTTGTCTAAGTGCTTTCAAACGAAACAAACAAAGAGGTAAATAGTGTTTGTGGGATATATATATAAATATTTATATATATATATATATAAGAGAACTGCTCATTGCCCTTCTTTGTAACAGAACGAGAGTGGAACAGTGAGGAATGAAACAACAAGAAAAAAAGAAGAAATAGATGCGAAAGCCAAGACAGTTGACACATCCTTGGTTCATACATTTTTTTTTGATCAACTGTTTTTTTTTTTTTTATCTCTGAGTATACTTGTTTGTGTGATTTCTTTCCTTTTCTTTTGTCTAATGTAAAGCAAAAAAAAGAAAAAAATCTAGAATTCTCTTCACCATTCTGTTTTTTTGGTATTGGCATTTTAAATAATACGTGTGTAAACCCAAAAGTACACACATATAAAAAAAAAAAAAAAAGGATTGAGAGAGGAGTGTTCAACGATACCCTTAAAAAAAGGGGGGGGCATACTTCTTTTGTAGTGAGTGATTCAAAAAAATACAAAAATTCCAAAAACAAACGCGTATTGAATGCTTCAAGCCCTTCTCGCGCGCATTACGGACGCCACCGTCCCCGATCCGGACGCCACGCAGCGCGCGCAGCTGCAATCCTCCCTCGAGGACCACATGGATGACCTCGTCGCCCACCACCGCCAGCTCCGCGCCCCCCTGCAGCGCCTCCTCGACGCCGCCCCTTGCTACAGCTGCGCGATGGGCGTGACGTACCTCTCCGCCGCCCTCAGCGCCGCGCGCGGGGCGGACGGGGCGGGGGCCGACGCCGACCGTCTCGTTGTGCGCGCGGTGGAGGAGCACCTCCTGCGCCGCCCCGCCGCCTTTGCGCAGCTGCGCGGACACCCCGCCGCCCTCCGCCGCCTGGCGCAGGTGCTGGAGGGCTACGTGGCCGCCGTCGGGGCGGGGCGGCGCGCGCTGCACCACCTCCGCCTCGCCACGCGCCGCCTCGTGCCCGCGTCCGGCGCGTGTCTGAGCGTCGCGCACGCGCTTTTGGTGCGCACCGCGACGGCCGCCGCCGCCCCCCACGCCGCGCTCGCCGTGATGCGGCGCCCGGTGCTGTCCGTCCGCCCGGCCGAGACGGGCGCGGGGCGGCGGGCGGCGGCGCGCTACTTCGCGCTCGGGGGGGCGCTGCTGGCGGACCTCCGCTGTTGGCGCGCGGCGGCCGCGTGGCTGCGGGCGGCCCTCGCGATGGAGCCGAGGCGCCGCCGCCCGGACGGAGACGCCGATTTGGTGCGCGCGGGAAAGCTTTGGGTGCTTTTGGCGGCCGTCGACGGCGGCGCCGTCCCCCCGGCGGAGCGGAGGCGGCTGCAGCAGTGCCTCCCACACGCGGCGCGCGGCGGGGAGGAGGCGGACGCGTACGGGCAGCTCGTGGCCGCCGCCGCCGGGCGGGACGGGCGCCTCTTTGCGCAATGCGCCACGCACTTCTCGTCTGTTTGGCAAAAAGACGGCACGGCGGAGTTGGTGGCGGAGTTGGGACGCCGATTGCGTCGGCACCTCGTGCGGGACCTCGCCGCCTCCACCTGTCGGCTCCCGTTGGCCGACCTCCTCGCCCTGCTGCGCACGCGCGGGGTGTGCGAGGAGGGATTTGACGAAACGGACGCCACACAAATGCTCCTCGCCATGCACGAGGAGGGGGAGCTGCGGTGTCGGGTGGAGCCCGCAACGCAGACAGGGGGGGAGGTGGTGGTGCGCTTAGAAACACCAAAGGTATGGCGTCCACACGCCCCACTCGGCGCATGTCGCCGCGGTGCGGAGTTGCTTTGTCTGTCGGGAATCGATGCGAAACGGTATGAGACCGCACAGATGCGAAGGGCCATTGCGGAACGCATCACACGCTGTGAAGCGGCGCATGAGGCACTTGTGGATCTCTCCCCCGCAACACCAATGGCCGCGGTCGGGGAGCCACATGTGCAAACAACGGGGGTGTAGTTATGGATGAATAAATCTGTTTGAGAAGAAAGAGAAAAAAGAATTGGAGACCACCCATACACTCAGAAGAGAAAAAAAAAAGAAAAACATGAGAATAGAGGAGGGCGGAGAGATCCGAGAAGGAGGGGAAAAAGAGAAAAAGATACTTTTTTTTGTTTTTTTTAGGGGTGTGTGTGGATTAGATTCTTCGCCGCTTGCCGATTTCCATGCATGGTTTCTTCTTCTTGGTCTTCTCCCTTTTCTCCTATTTGTCAATACTCAGTTTTTTTTTTTCTTCTTACCGAGCATGACTATCTACATTTTATCCACGTTTTTTTTTCTGTTTTTCCTGTGAGTGAAATTGACTTTATTTTTTATTCCTATTTGCATGTTTTTTGCCTTCTGTGACGTTTTTTTCTGCTGTGAAATGCCGCTGCTCATTCATTAAATTCTTTCTTTTTCACTGTTTTTTTTTTCTTTGTTTTTTGTTTTTTTTTCTTACTTACGCTTCAAACGGCAGGATAGTGAGATATTTTGACTTTTATTTTTACTCTTGTATAAACGCACCAAGGTTACAAAACCATTGCTGTTTATATAATCGATATTAAAGAGAAAATAGAGAAAAGGAGGAGTAATTGTTGTTGTAGTATTAATTATTCCATACAAATCCTACACAAGCATATTTAACGGTTGTAGTAATTGTTTTGCTTTTTGTTTAAGCGAGAAGGAATTCAAACCCCAAAGAAACCAAGGAAGAAAACCCCCAAAACCAAATGATGTCTCGTCTCCTTATTGGCTTTCTGCTCGCCGTCGCTGTGCTTTTGGTGTGTGTCCCCCTACTGGTGCCGGCGCGGGTCGCGTTTCACCCGCACGGAACGCCGGCGCCCATTCCGCGTTCCCCGCGTCCGCCACGAGACGAGTCCGCCGCGTCGGACCTCGGGGATCTCGTCTTAACGAAACTGATCGTCATTAACCGCCACGGCCATCGCGCCCCGAACGCCCCGTACTGGTCCTACTGCCCGGCCGACAGCAAAAACCGACGCAAGTACGACGTGGACCCCGAGGACCTCTCCGGCCTCGGCATGAAGGAGGAGTTTGAATTCGGTCAATACCTCCGCCGCAAGTACAGTCGCTTCATTGGTGGGCGTTTCAATCGCACACTGCACTTCTTCCGCGCGGTCGGGGAGCCGCGCATTCTGCAGTCCGCGATGGCCGTGGCGCAGGGAGTCTTTCCGGACGGATTTGGCCCCGAAGGATTTCTTCCGCGACGGCCACAGTTTGTTCCCGTCTTCTCCGACATGGACACGCATGAGTACCTGCTCGATGATGTCCCATGCTTTCGCCGCGCTGAGGGGGATGTGAAGCATTGGATCGAGAACAATCTCGCGGAATTCTCCGCCAGACCAGAGGTTGCGGAGGTGATGTCTTTTATTCAAAAAGTGTGTGGGACACCAACAAGCGAACCATCGAGTTTTTATGCGTACATTAAAACAGTCGCGGATGGTATGACGTTCAACGCAGATTTGGGCATGAGCATTTGCGGAGGGCAAGTAAAGCCGGATATGCTCTTTCGCATTCGCAATGTTTCGCTTCAGTTACTGATGGAACGGCTTTACCACACAGATGAACAGCAGACGTACACCGCCGTGGATTTGCCGTACCGCGTCCTCCGCACTATGCGGCACAATCACACCGCGGTGGGGAAGGAGCTCAACGATTTTGTCGACACACGGCAGTTGTCCACTTTCTACTTTGTTCACCGTGAGGCACTCTACGCCTTTTCGCAGTTCTTTGGTATTCCATTTAATGTGCCTGGCATACCGACTGGGGAGCTTCCCGTCGCCTCCGCGTTGATTTTGGAAAAACTGGAGCCGCGTGAAGGGGTAAAAAATGGGAAAGAGGAAGAAGAGGCTTATGTAAGAATGGTGCTGTGGACCCCTTATCAAGGAACGAGCACCGTCAGCATCCCGCGCTGTAAGGTGCCGCAGCTGTGTACACTGGTGGAGCTGCAAAACATATACCATACGCGTGTTGAGCGGACTGGGACATGGGATAAGATATGCAACTACACCTTCTCCGAGCTTGACCACAACACGGATATCCGGTAGAAGCACACACTTTCCCCTTTTCCTTTGCTATCCTCTTTTTCTTTGTTTTTTCTCTTTTTGTTTTTTCTCCTTATATCGCTCTCTCTCTCTCTCACACGCACACTGTTTTCCTCCACTTGTCCTTTTATCTTCCCGATGGCGCGACGATGAAATGTGGATGGTAAGTGAAACAGGATGGTGTTCCATGTCCAATTACCAGAAAGAGGAAAAGGGAGTAAATGTATGTGAATTTTTAAGAAAAATTGTTATTGCATAGGTTTGCGTTGGTTTCAGCTCGTTTCCAAAACCCAAGACAAATGGATGAGAAGAAAGAAAAAAAAAAGGTGTATATCTGAGCAAAAGAAGTTCAAATCAAATATATTGATATATCTTTATTTAGAGGTATATGTGCAACCGGTTGGCATAAAATCAAGGGAAAGGAAATGAATTTTTAAAAAATCTTAGTAGTTCATGTGTGGTATACACGCCTGAGGTACATTTGTATCTTTTTGTTGAAGTTCATATTGCCGTTTCCCCTGCGGTTTTTTTCCGGTTTTTTGTGTTGCCTATTGACATTTTTTTTGGATTTTCTTTGTGTGTGTCTGTCTCAACATGTATGGTTTTTTTTTTTTCGCACCTCTTGTCCATGAATAGTGTTTGCTCGCTTTCTTTTTTACTTTCTTTCTATTTATTTATTTCATTGTACCACGTTTGATGTTGCGTGTAAATTCGTTGTTGTTGCTGTTGTTGTTTTCGTAATGGAATCCTTTCTTCAACAGGATATAACAGAATAAAATATAAGAAACCTCCTTCTACTGTGAGTGGGAGTGGTTGGAGCCGAGTAATAATTAAGATTTATTGATTTTAAAGAAAGTCAAGAAGGAAAAAAAAAGGGAAGGCAGCAGAGGCAAATTTCTATTCATTATTCATACAACTGCTAATAACATATACTAAAAAAGAAAAAAAAACCATACCGAAGCGATGGATCCGTCGAAGCGTGTGTGCATCAAGAACATACCCGTGGAATGCACCAAACGTGACTTGGCGGACTTCATTCGCAACCGCACCGGCGCCCAGCCGCACAGCATCGATCTCGGCCTCGACGCCGACGGCCGCCCTCGCCGCTACGCGCACTTCTCCGTGGAGGGAGCGAAGAACGTCATTGCCGCCCTCTCCGGCGCCACTTGGCGCGACGCGGCGGTGACGGCCCTTCCCGCCCATCCGCACTTCACCTTTCGCCTCGCCGAGGCGCGACGGCGGCGCGAGATGGCGGAGGCGGCGGAACGCGAAGCGGTGGACGCCTTTTGGGCCGAACAAACCGCGCGTTGGGTGCAAAAGACGGGTGGGGAATTGCGAAAAGGAAAGGCACCCAAACCGTTCTACGCGACGCGCCAGCGGTACGCGGCGGTCGCAGCCGAGTTGGCGCAGAAACTGCGGGAGGAACACCAAAATCGACAAACCACGCGACGCGCACATATGGCGGCCCCGTCGCCAACCAACACGAGGCCAATCGCACAGCAAGAAAAGACGGAAAGGGCGGAAGAGGAGGCGCCGTCACGAAAGGTACCCCCACCGCGGAAACAGGGGCGGGGGGCGGCGATTGGGGGGGCAAAGAGACGGAAAGTGGAAAACACCTCTAAACCAACGGTGGCCCCCCCACCGCCGGAACCACCACAGCCAACAAAGGAGGAACGAAAGCTGTCCGGGTTGCAGGCAAAATTGGCCGCGCTTCGAGCAAAGATGAAGTGAGAGCAAACGATACGCCTTACTGTATGGTGACAAGGAAAAGGGAGGGCAACAACAAGAGGAAAAGAAAAATTTTAAAGTATGGTGTATGATTAGTTGTATAAGATAGGCGTCTCTCTCTCTCTCTCTCTCTTTTGTTGAAAGGTGTTTGTGTGTGGGTCAATGTTTGGCGTTAGTCTTCACGATTAAAAAGTTGTGGAAAAAATAGTGGCTTAGCTATCTATTTGTCAATGGTTGCTTAAGTGTATGTGTAATTCCTTTCCTTCACATATGTTTATATGTATATATAAGGATGAACTTGTACAAAACAATTTTTGCAGGGTATTCGGAACTTTACATTAATTGGCGACTAAATTTGAAGAACCAGTCTACGTTCTCTTTTTTTTCTTTTTTTTTCTTTCTTTTCTTTCTTCTTAACGTTACTTGTTGGGCTCAAGGTATCGACTCACCTGTATATATGTATATACATATATGTATATATACATCAATATATAAGGGGGGGAGTAGCAAACACGAAAGTTAAGAAAATTAAACCTGTCGAGCTCAAACGGAAGCGAAAAGAGAAAAAAGACGTGTTTTATTTTAGCGAAATCGAACATATGATTAACGGGGAGTCTAGGAGTTGTCAGAAACCCTCTCTCCTGGTAGATGACGACGATGGGGAAGTCATTGAGATGGGTGAAGATCCACTAAGTGCGCAACCCTCTCGTGCCCAATCAGCAGTACCGTCATCCTCCCTTCGCTCAATGGTGCCTGATCACGAGAGCGAAAGTGAAAGCGATGAAGAAAACAGCAGTAACAGTAGCAGCAGTAGCAGTATGGTTTTCAGTGACGATGCCGCACACGAAAGTTTGAACTGCAATAGTCAGTCAATCAACGACAGCACGAATAATGATGCTGAGGATAAGTGTAATAACAGTGACGATAAAAATATCATGATGAAAATTATAGCGTATGGAAGTGATACACCGCTATTAGGTGGAAATGGAAACAGTAAGGAATCCGCGAACGGAACTCCAAGAGTTTCGGAGAAAAGAAATGACAGTTTAAATATATGGGACTTTGATCAGCCATTTATGCGTATTTTAGTGTTTTGTGGTATACACGACTTGTGTTCTTTGATGTTGGTGTGCCGGAGGTTTCACGAGATGGCCACACGTGATTCGCTGTGGAAGGGCATTCTACTACGCATGAATCTACACCCCCTCCTTGCCTCACCAGATGGACCAACACAAGATTTTTACAAATATTTTCTTGAGCAAATTATAACGACCAAGGCGCTTCATGGACATTACTTTTTTGAAGCACCCGCGGCGGGGGAGGATGCAAATATAAGTAATATGATCCTTAATAGCAATTCGAGTGGTGGTAATCCTTCTACCAGTTCGTCACGACCTATTTCTTCCATGATGGATGAATCCATTTTTACTATTGAAAATGTAACACTGCTCCTTTCTCCTGCTTCTTTGGGGCAAATGAATCACGCCGTTGGACGTCTTCAAATATACATTGAATACAAGGACAAGACAACGGAGACAATTCAAGGCGCTGCTCGCTTTTGTCAGCAACGTGGATGCTTCATGTTCTGCTGTAGTTCATTTGGATCAAGTGTGCGGGGTCCTGTATTTACAGTAGCCATCACGACTGTGCGCAAGCCTTGGACAAATCAGTCACCAAACCAATTCGAGAAACACCGCGAAGGCATTCGTCTCATCATGACACCAGCACTCATGGAGGGGCGCAATGTGGCGTCGAGAATCAACGAAACAGATGTTATTAGTGTAAGTCGTCCAGTTGTACAACAACTGTAAAAAGTGGAATTGAAGAGCAAACCTAGTAACGCATTTTACTTCTTCCTTATATATAAATAATAATAAATATATATATATATATATATTTACGTTTTTTTTTCACAGTTGTGACTGTGATTATTTTTCTAGAGGTATCATGCAAAGCATTTTTCTGTTGACGTTTTTTTTTTTTTTTCTCTCCTTTTTAGCGATTGAGTTTCCTGCATCACGGCTTATTTTCTACATGAAAATTTTTTATTGCTTGTGCGTGTGTATGTGTGTGTATGACATTTTTTTTTTTCTCTCTTATTTTTTTTTTTTTGAAGTGTGAAAATTATAATTGTGTATCTATGCGTTTTTTTTTTTTTTGGAGAAGGGAGGAGAAGAGGTAATTTCTCACTATGGTTGTGTTCTCCTATTTTTTTTTTTTTTTGCGTGCGTGTGTGTCTACAACACTCTTCATCCTTTTCTATTTCTTTTCTTTTTCGTGTATATATTTGTTTTTCTTTAGAGTCATCATTTCTGTGTTTATCCACGACAGTCCTAATTTGGTTAACCTCTCTTTCTCTGACGTGGACACAGATCTAGTTTGAGTGGTGCGGAGCTGAACGATCAAGCGGTGGAAACGCAAAATACGGGAAAGGGTTTTTTTATTATTGTTATTGTGGAGGGCCTTTGCCTTTTCTCCGAGGAAAAGGGGTAAAAGGGGGAAAAAAATTTAAAAAAAAAAATATATATATATATATTTTTGCAATACATATTTATATCTATATTTGTAGGCTTGCAGCTTGATGCGGGATTTTCTTTCTACTTTTTTCCGTTTTTGGGTAGAACTTTTTGTGTATTCCACATTTGCGATCCTTCGCCTCTTTGATGCGCTCTCCGGGTTGCACCGCCTTGGCGCGAAACGAACCCGCGACAGTTCCCACCAGCAGCGGCGTCAAAGTCTCTCTGCCTTTGCCGACACAACCCTTTGGCGAATAGACACCTCCTCCATACCGACCGACCCCCCGCCCGCGGATGCGGAGGCGCAGTACCACCGTTTGGCTTTGGCGAGTTTAACTCTCCTCGGGCAGCATGTGCCGAGTCTCATGGGCGGATACAACCGCCCGACGCTGCAGTCCGTCTACGGCGAGCCGTTCACCGCCCTCGCCGCGGCCAAGCGTCGACGCGAGGCGGTCGAGACGGGCGTTTGGCTCTACCGCACCCGCAGCCCCCGCCCCCCCGCCGGCGCCGACGCGGCGCTCCTCGTGTGGCTCGTGATGCCGTGGGAGAGCGAGTCGCCCGCGGTGCAGCGCTTCGCCCTCCGCCTCGCGCAGTCCCTCGGGTGCCACGCGGTTCTCCTGACGGTGGCGATGGACGCCTTTCGCGACCCCACGCACGCGGCGCGTCGGCTGCTCGGGGGGGTGGAGGCCGCGCGTCGGGCCGCGTCGGCGCGCCGGGTGCTCCTCGGCGGGGGAGACCTCGCGGCGACGTTTGCGCTTCTGCTGCTCGAGCACTGGTGCCGCCGCCTCGCCGCCGGGGCCTTCGCCGCCGCCGGGGCGGAGACGGCGTGCCGCGCGCTGTGCGAAGGCGTCATTCTCGTCGACCCGTTTGTCGGGTGGGACGCCGACCCCGCGCGCGGCGGAGGGGAGGGGGGGGAGGCGGCGCCGCCGCGCGATCGCTTCAAGCAGGTGGTGATGAGCAGCAGCCGGGGGCACATCCGGCGGTGGTTTCCCTCCCCCATCACGTACCACGCGCCGCCCATGGTGTTCCTCGTGAATGAGACGGGGTTTTGGATTGACGAGCAGTGCGACTTTAACGCCCGCGTGCACCGCCACCTCGCGGGGGGGGAGGAGCGCGTGTTTCTGCTGCCATACGCCATCGAGCACGCCGCGGCCGGATCCGCGGCGACGGCGGCGAGTAGGGCGAAACTGGAGAAGCTGTGGCGAATGGTGGAGAAGTTCCTCGCCGAGCAACTCACGCCAGCGGCAGGACATGTGAGGGAAACCCTCACCACAACGCCACAGAGAAACGACGGGAGACGCGCCGGTGAGGTCACGTTCCTGGCAGCGTTTCCAACGACGTGACACGAACACAAACGTGTACTCGCGCAAACGGATTATCCATTATATATATATATACATACATCAAGAGGGCAAATGCTCTTATGTAATACGTATTTGATTCTGCGTGCTGAAAAGGAGAGAGAAGAACAACAACAGAAAAACAAAAAATTTCATAATATATATATATAAAGGGGGGGGGATAAGAAGAAAAAATGAAAAGGCCTAAACACAGGTCGATCTTCTAAGTTTGGTAAAGTTATTGGGAAGTGGGATTACTGATTGTCTCACAAGTTTTGCTTTTATGTTCAAAACAGAAACAAACAAACAAAAAGCTCACGTTGGGGCTGCAATTTCTTGTTCTTTCTTTTTCTTTTTCTTTTTTGCTCAAAGTGACAATCAATTTAATTGCTTCATTATGTTTCATGACAATGAACAGCAACAAGCAACAACGTGAAGAATGGGAAAAAAAAACTGTCAAATTCACTGAGCCGTAGTTTCATGACTCTTATGTTATTCATCCCAGTGGTGATTTTCTAATTGATAAGAAAAGGTAACATTAAAAATTGATTTTTTTCTTTTTCAATGAGATGTTAGTGAATACTTGAGTGAAGGAACGTGATCAGTTCTATTTTTAACTGTTTTACGTTTAATGAGTTCGTCTTGTTTGCTTACTTGTTGTTGTTGTTGTTTTCTTTTGGTATTACTATTAAAAATCAAAGAAAAAAACTTTTTCAGTCTTCTGTGGATGTGATATATAGATTTTTCTTCTTTTTGAGAGGGTTGCACAACAAGTCCATCGTGCTGTTCTCGTTGTACTACAGTTTCGCTCGCCCCTCAGTTTATATATATATATATATATATATTGATTTTGAAGCCTGTATCGTTTCCCTGTGTGTCCATCTCTGTGTGTGTTTATGAAATTAGTGAAAGTGTCTGAGTGGACACAAAACGCGAAGCGTACTTAAAAACCTCACACTCCCCAATCCATTAAGACACTTTTCTTTGTGTGTAAGCTTGTGAAGAGAATTATTATCTATACTCTGCTTATCTGAAACAGTGTATGAATGTTTTTTTCTTCTTTATATATATATATATATATCTTATTTTTTTCAAAACTTGAATGTCTTCATTTTTTTTTTTTTTTGGGGGGGGGTGTTAGAAAACAACGTTAAGAAAACTCACCGACCCGACTCCCCGTCCCCCTCGCGCGAGAGAGAACGTTTTTTATCCTCCCATTCAAAAGTAATGTTTATGATAATGTCCCCTTATTTGCTTTTCTTACTGGTTTAACTGTTTGACTATATGATTGATTGAAAAGAAAAGAAAAAAAATTTGAAACTTCTGAGAAGACACAATGGTGAATACTTTCTTTCTCTCTTTTCTTCTTTGTTTCTTATTGAATAGACCATTTAAGTGCTTAGACAGAGATGATGGACTCTGGGGAAGGATTGGACGAACATTGCTCCAAAATGTTTGTTTTTGTTTATCGGTGATCCACCTACCACGCATTTTCTCCTAATGAGGTGTTATATGTCTGTTGAATACGTTTTTTTTTTCATTTTATTTCTCTTACATTTTGGGGACGTGGATTCCCAAGAAGGAAAGAAAAAGGGACAAGAATGTGATGACAAGTAATAATGGTTAAACCCTAAACAAAAAAAAAAGGAGTAAATCGTGTAGAAAATTGCTCAAATAAGTAAAAATAATATATGTATAGATATATGTGGATATATACATATATATATATATATATATATATATATATACATGTTAAGGAAAAGGAAATGGGATAGTTTCATGATACTGCACTGTGATTTTCGTCCCTTTGCTGAGTTTCGTAGCTTGTGTGTTGCCGTTGCTGCTCTCAGCTACACGGAGAGATATACACACCCTTGAACCGTTTTTGGTGCTCTCGATGGCACCATTGATTTTACTACACTTCGTTTTTCTCTTCGTTGCATCCATCCCGACTTGTGTACATACTCACGGTAATTTTTTTGTAAACTGTAAAAAAAAAAAAACATAAAAATGCGTCTATAAATCTCTGTACTTTTTTTTCACTATTTTATATTTGTTTATTCATCATAATATTGTTCTCTTGTTAGGTGGTTTTGGGTTGTTGTTGTTGTTATTGTTATTGTCGATTCTATTTATTTATTTTTTCCTTCTCTGTTCCCTTGCATGGCATCGAGCAGTGGTCCGCAGCCCATACGTGTGCGCACGTTGGAGATCCTTTGGCACGGCCGCGAACGTGATGAGGAGGCCGTCCAACTCGGCCTTCAAGGCGTCGCCATTGAGGGCATTGTCTCCATCGACTACCACAACGACCTTGACCGGATTGTCACCTGCGGCGGGGATGGTTATCTGCGCCTGTGGGAACTCCACCCCACCGCCATGGACGCGTGGTTAGCGAACAGTAAAAACGACATGACCGCGTGTGTTCGCTTTATCGCCGGGATGCGCACCTCGTGGATGCCCCTCACCGCCCGTTGGTCTCCGCGTGGCACGATGATCGCCTCCGCCCACTGCGACGGAAAGATATGTCTTTGGTGGCGGGAGCGCCGCGACCCGATGGAGGAGGTGTGGAAGGACTACCGCCACCTCTCCGGGCACGTGATGGATGTGTACGACGTCTGCTTCTCCCCCGACTCGCGCTACCTCCTCAGCGCGGGCGGGGACGGCAGCGTGGTGATGCACGACCTCTCCGGCCCAACAGTTCCCGTCGTGCAGCTGAGCGAGGCGCACCGGCGCTTCTGCCGCGGCGTCGCGTGGGACCCGTGGGGGCGCCTCGTCGCGAGTTTCGGCGCGTCGCCCGCGTTGCTCGTCTTCGCCGCCGCCCCCCGCACCGCGACGCGCCGCGCCCACCTCGCCGGCCAGCGCCGCGCCGGGGGGGACTTCGTCGGGGAGTCGTGCGCGACCACATTCCGCCGCCTCGGCTGGTCGCCGGACGGGGCATTACTCGCCGTCCCGTACGCGAAGGCGGTGGCGCCGCGCGCGGAGGATTTGGTGCACGGCGTGTGCGTCTACACCCGCGCCGCGCCGGAGCGCCCCGCGGGGCGGTGGGCGGTGCGCGGCTACGCGGAGGTCCGCGGCGTGCGGTGGGCGCCGTCCTTTCTCCCCCCCCTTCCCGAGGCGGCGCGGGTTGGGGCGGCGCGGGGGGCGTGGGGGCCGGCGGACTACCGCATGCTCCTCGCCGCGTGGACGGCGGACGCGGTGGTCGTCTACACCACCGACAGCGCCGTGCGGCACAGCGACTACACGGACCTCCACATGCGGAGCATCGCCGACGTCGCGTGGTCGCCGACGGCGCGCTACCTCCTCACCGCCGCCCTCGACGGGTACGTGACGGTGATCGCGGTGGGCGACACCTTGGGCGCCGCGCAGCGCCTTCCGCTCTTCTCCACGCGTCCGGTGACGGTCGGGATTTGTCAGCTCCTCACGCAAATCGCCGACGCGGGGGAGGGGGTCGAGCGGAGTCGATGGGCCGCCACAATGGACGGGGGGGTCGGCGTAAAAGGGGGAAATGGAGTCCACACACACACAGACAACGCCGCCGCCCCAGGCGTCACGCACGCGGCGGTGAAGAAGAAGCGAAGGGTGGAAACGGCAGCGCCGACAGACACACACGTGCAGTTGAGTGAACTCGTCGAGCTTATGGATGCGGCGTGAGGAATGTGTTGGGCACACAAACACGTTTGTCTCGGTGTTGTGGCTGTGATTGTTGTCGGGGCTACGGGACGTATCATGACGCTTTTTTGTTTTTGTTTTTGCCATTCTATATTATAACTATGATTGATTTTTTTTTTAGTTTTTGGTGTTATTGTTGTTGATTTCCATTCCATAGAAAGTTGCATAGAGCATACGCGGGCTCACTTTGTTGTTGTTGTTTTCCTCTTCTCTGTTGTTTAACACTTTCAGAATACTTCTCCGTTCATTGTGTGTTCCTTTTATTATTATTATTATTATTATTACTTAAAAGGAGGGAAGAAAAATAAACCATGGTGAGCCGTATTTCTCTCTCTTTTTGTTGTTGTTGTTGTTGTTGTTTTCTCATCTTCTCTTTTTTTTTGTCAATAAACGATAAACGTCATTCTTCTCCTTCATTGTTTAAACATTGTTTTACGATTGTGATTCATAATAATAATAATAAAAGTAAAAAGTGGGAACAGAGCAGACCCCACAAGGTAACACACTTAAAACAAGGAATACAAAAAAAAAAGGAACAAAGAGACATACACACACTAACACACACAAAGCAAGTGAAAAGGGTGAGACGTGAGTGGCACTGTGAATAGAAAAGAACGAACGAGGAACTAAGCAAAGAAGCAAAGCAAAGAAGCAATTTATATATATACATATATATATATATTAAAAGGGGGTACAAACTAAACACAAATAATATTCCCACACACAAGCGGTGATTTTGTTGTTATTGCTGCTGTCCTGTCTTGTGTTATTTTCCCTCTTGGAGTGACGGTCAGAGCATATAACAATAATAAAAATAAATACTATAAACAGGAAAGAAAAAAAAAAGGAAAAAGCAAACAAGCAAAGAAAGAAGAAGAAACCAAAAAAAAAAAACCAAAAAGAAAAAGAAGGATTAAGACTGGGGCATGGCATTTGACATGTCTGGTTTCCCCTCCCCCTCGTTAGATGCGACGGGCGGTGCGCTCGCCTCCCACGGCGGCCCCTCCGCCCTCTCCGAGGCGAACGACGCGCGGGATGTGCGCGGCCGCCTCACGCGCCTCACGGCCCGCGCCCGCCAATTCGTGCTCGACGACACCGACACCCGCGTGGTGCGCAATGGGCTCAGCGTGTACGAAACCTCCCGCCGCACCGCCGCGGACACGGGAAGCCGCGCGCGGCCGGTCGGGCGCGGCGCGCATCCGCCCATCGGCCCCTCGCAGGCGTCGGCGGAGCTGTTCATGACGACGCTCGGCTTCAACCTCCCCGAGCAGCAGCGCCTCCTGCAGCAGCTGCAGGCCGCCGCCGCCCCGGAACGCGCGGCCGCCCCGTCGGCGGTCTCCTTCGCCGGGGAGGCGGCGGGCGATGAGCTCGACGTGTGGGTGGCGGCGCGGCGGCACGCGTTTCTCCGCCACCGCGTCGAGGCGGTCCACCGGCGCGTGGCGGCCGTCGCCAACGGGCGCGCCGACGCCGTCCTGCGGGCGGGTTGGCAGAAGCACGTGATGGAGGCGTCGGACGCCTTCGCGTCGCTCGCCCTCCGCGCGGACGCCTCTCCCCCCGCCCCCCCGAGCGCCGCGCGTGCGTGGGACGCGGGGGCGGTGGTGGACGCCGCGGGGGGAGAGGGAAACGCGGGGCTCTTGCAGTCTCGCGCGGGCGTCGCGGCGCTTCTCGGGGGGCGCGGGGAGGCGTCCGCGCGGATGCGGCAGCGCGTGGGGGCCTTGGCGCGCATGGTGCAGTCGCAGCCGTCGGCGCAGTGGCCGGCGCAGTGCGCGGCGGGGGCCGGCGAGGACGCGGCGGCGGCGGATCTCGCGCGTCTTTGGGCGGACGTGGAGGAGATGCTGACGGCCGTCGCGCAGCACGGGGCGGGGGCGACGCCGATGGCGCTGGTGGCGGCGAGTCGGCAAGTGATGGAGCGCCGCGCGTTGATGGGGGTGCTCGCGCGGACCCTCCGGGTGGACCCGGCGCGGATGCACGAGATGGCGCAGACGCACCCTTCGCGTCTTGTGGATATCATTGAGAAGTACACGGGGGTGTCGAATCCGTGGGTGCACATGTACACAGCGATGCGCTGCGGTCGGTACGACGCGGCGGCGCTCCTTGCGGGTAATATGGGACAACGCCTCGTGGCGGCGCAACTCCGCACATGCGCCGACACGGCCCCTTCCCAGCGTCATGCCATTCCCCCCGCGCATGACCTCCGCGCGCTCTATAAGGAGGACGCGACCCGCACCGACCCGCACCGCCACATGGTGCTCCTCCTCCTCCTCGGCGGAACCGGTGAGGGGGATGAGGCGGAGCTCGCCACCGTCACCCAACTCCTCGCCCGCGTCGCCCGCTCCTTGGAGGAGACGCTTTGGGTGCGCCTTGTCCTCCTGCGCGAGGCGGAGGCCACCGAGGATGGGACGGCCGGAAGCGGTGGGCGTATTCGCCTCCTCGCGGAGATGCAGCGGTTGCTCTTGGATGACATGACAGAGCTCGTGACGTGTGTGCGTGGCGACGCGGTGCGCCTCGCGTCTCTCCTCATTCATGCACTTTTGCCCTCCTCCGGTATTCGCCTCCTCATTGAGGGGGATGCGACCTATGTGGATGGGGTACACATGGCCATGTGTTTCCACAACTGCCACATCCTCACCTGCACCTCCATGGAGGCGGCCATTGACATGTGTCGACATGTGCCGCAGTACTGCTCCCTCGTCCTCCTCGACCCCACCCACCGCGACACCTTGGCAGGGGCCGTCTTCGACTACTTCCACAAAACCGACCTCACCTCCACCTTCGTGGAGTACGCCTGCCAGGAGGTGGTGTGCGCCCGTCTCTTCGGCCCCCGCGCGCCCCTCCCCGGCGGCGCCGCACCGGCCCTTCTCCACGCGATGGAGCGCATCGCCGACGCCGCCGCCGCGCGCGGGCAGACGGCCCTCGCCGTGCACGTCCTCTGCGCGTTGGAGAGCGCCGCCGCCCTCGCGCAGGACGCCCCCCGCGCCGGCCGCGCCCTCTGCCGCGCGCTGCACGTCCTCTGCCCGGCGCTCGCCCACTCCCTCCACGCGCCGCCGTCTGCCGCGTGGCTGCACCCCGCCGCGCGCCTCCGCCGCCGTCTGGCGAGCGCCACGCACGCCGTCCCGCCGGCCCTCGCGGAGGCCTTCGCATTGCTCGCCGCCATGGCGGATGTGGCGTCGGCGGCGGCGCGGGGGGAGTGGGCGGTCGCGCTGCGGGCCTTCGCGGCCCTCCCGTTCGCCCCAAGTCGGGCGGAGGAGGCGGCGGCGGCGGCGGCGCGGCTCGAGGCGTGCGCGGAGGGGGTGGCGGCGGCGGCGGCGCCGGTCGCGCGGTGGGCGGCGCGGGCAATGGGGCGCCTCGCGGAAACGCACCGCGCGGCCGGCGAGGAGAGAGAGGCGGCGGCGATGCGGCGGCGGTTGCAGGCGCTCGCGGCGTGGGTGCGGCGGTGGCGGCGGCAACAGGGGAGAGGACTGGTGGAGGAAATCACATCCCTCGAGCAGACACTGGCGCGGTGAGGGGAGGGGATAGGTTTGCTGGAAGATTTGCCTACTCTTGAGGAAAGGAAAGGATAGAAGAGAAGAGAAGATTTACATTTATATTTATATATATATAAATATGAATATGTAAGCATTTATAGGAAGGGAGAAAAAGGAAAGATGAACAAGGTTAAACTAGGTGAAAATAATGAGGTCAAGATGATGGAGAGGAAGAACAGGAAGCATGTTTTGTTTTTCTCCTTTTTTGTGGGGGCCTGGGATGTGTGTGAAAAAATAAAAAGAGTACACATACGAAAAAAAAAAAAAAACCGAAATACTATAAAGAGAAGAATATGTGAAGATATTAAAAAGAAAAAACAGAGTCTTTCTGCTATAGACAGAGAGTTTATTACCTGTTCGTTTTATTTGCAGCTCTCTTTCTTTCTCTTATTAAGTTATGTGTTGTACACTCTCTCCTCACATCCATTCGATGTTTTCGGTTGTTGCTTTTTGGTCTTGTTGTTATTTATTGTTGAAGTTTTTTTTTCAATTTTTTTTTTGTTTGTTTGTTCGAATCTCCCTTTAATGAGCCGTTTACTCCCACTTCACAAACTGATAAATATCTTTTCAAACATATTAAGCATGTTTGTTTATTTATTTGTTTGTTGTTTTTCTTTTCTTTTTTTGCCTAAAATCTCCCCCTTTTATATCCAATGAAACTCACAAAAAAAAAATTTATATATACATATATATATTTTTATTTATATATTTATATAGAATACAATAAAGTCAGTACGTTTTCCGTAATGGACGATTTTCTTTGACCTTTTAATCGTCTTTTATTTTCTTGACTTTACTGCAACTTTTTCATTTGTTATACATATATTTCATATATATATATGTAGTTAATACAACTTTTCATGTTATATTTTCTTTTCTTTATGTTTTTTTTTTTCCTGTGTGTGTGTGTGTGTGGTTTTATGTATGCTTCTTCTTTCGCTTAAACTCAAACCAAAAAAAAAAACAGTGGTGAAAAAGTATAAAATAAGAAAAGCACAGAGGAGCTTGCTGTTCGTGTGTAGTACCTATCTGTCTTTATACATTTATATATTTATATTTACATACATAAAACATATTTGTGTTGTTTCCCCAATGCGTACGACGGATGGCGCGGCGTCCTTACTCCCCCTCATGGCGGCCGACTTTGCCTCCTTTTACGCCTCGCTTCACCGCGCCGAGGCCCTCACCCCGCCTGGCCTCACCCTCTCCAGCTTTACCCGCGCCTTCTCGGCGTCCTCGTTGGAGTACCTTCACTACGCCGCCTCGAGCCCCGCGCGTCCGTTTCACCGCGGCGTTGTGCGCGCTGTTCTGCAGCTCGCCGCGGCCTACCTCTCCCTCCCGGGCGGGCGTCCCTTTGGGGTGATGCTGCTCTTCTGCCTCGTCGGCACGCAGCCCGGGGAGGCGCGGGAGAAGGTGCGGGTGTCCCTCCCGGTGTTGCGGCGCTGCGTGGCGGAGGCGGAGGGCGCGTCGGGCGCGGCGTGGCGGCCGGCGCTTCTCGCGCTGCACAAAGCGGCCGCGTGGGCCGTCGTGCCCGCGGAGAGTGGGAGGGAACGCGTGCGCGCGATTTTGGACGCCCACGCAGCGGAAGGCGTTCCGCTCGACGCGGTGTGCGACACAATGGATGGGGAAGAGGAGGGGGGAGGGGAGATGGCGGAGCGACTCGCCGCGTATGACGGGATGTGTCAGAGATTGGGACTCCGTCAGTAGATGCGGCGAGGCGGAAGGGGGAAAAAAGGAAGGGACGCGGAGAGAGGAGAGGAGAGGAGAGGAGGGGGCGAGAAGAGAAGTAATGGAGTGGAAGTCTGCATCTCTCTCACTCTCTCGCTGGGTGTGTGGGAGAGGAGGAGTGAAAGTGAGAGTGAATAAAGTACAATAATAAAAAAAGTACATATATATATATATATATATAGAAGTGAATATAAGTACGTTTGTACATGTATATATGTTTGCAAACTGTTGTTATTGTTCTTTTTCTCTATATTCCATTGTTCCTTTTCTTTTTTTTCCTCATCATGATTATACACACATACACACACATATATATCTATCGATATATATATATATATATATATATACATATATACATATATTTGTATCATGGGTGAAGAGAAAGGTAGTGAGTGGAATGTACCTTTTGCTGCGGCGGGTCTCTCTCGTCGCGGAGTCGGGAACCTTTCGGCGGAGTTCAACGACGCGTCCAGTTTCACCGCCTCATGACGCGGTCGTTCAAAGCGTTTCATCTTCAAAAGATTCCCACACTTCTTCTTCGTCCTCTTCCTTGTCGTCCTCGTTGCTTTCGGTGCGTGTGGCGGATCGATATGGCATGCCGGCGGAGCTTCCCCCCGCGGCGCCGTCGTCGTTTGCCGATCTCTTCTCCCTCTGCCCGCACAAACCACTCCGCGCGCAGTTGGAGCGCCTCGTTGCGGCGCGTCAATGGGCCGAATTGACACCCGTGCAGCGCGCCGCCATTCCCATCGCCCTCGAGCAGCGCGACCTCCTCTGCATCGCCCCCACCGCGACCGGAAAGACGTTTAGTTACGCCTTTCCCGCCATGCTGCGCCTCGCCATGGGCGGAGGAGAGGGGCAACGCGCGGGAGTGGAATCGCCGCTGCGTGCGCAAATGGCGCGCGGGGAGGTGTGTCGATATTGTGAAATGCGTGTGGAGGCGCATGCGGTGTGCCCAATGACAGGCGCCCCGCACCCGCCCCCGCCGTCTGACAGTGGGAATGAACGTGATACGCGTCCGCCCATGTCGCTGTCGGAGCTGCGCGGGGTGGCGGAGCCGCGGTTGCTGGTGCTTGTGCCAACCGCCCCGCTCGCCACGCAGGTGCGGCGGTTTTGTGCGCAGCTCGACGCCGACTGCCACCGCGTGCGGAGTCTCATTCGGGCGAGCAGTGCGGCGGAGCAGCGGGAGTACCTCCGCACACTCGAGGGATGCGACGCCCTCATCACGGCCCCGGAATCCATTCTCCCGGCGCTCTACAAGCGGCGACTGTCCCTCCGCCGCGTGCAGACCCTCGTGCTCGATGAGGTGGACGATCTCGTCTCGGTCAATCACTTTGAGTGTGTCAAGATGGTGTTGGGGGCGTTGCCGAAGGGACATGAGCGGCCGCAGCGTCTCCTCTTTGGCGCCTCCCTCCCGACGGTGGCGTATGATATGATCAAAACACAGATGCTTCTCCCATCACACCGATTTATCCTCGCCGAGGCTAAAGCCGCACCACTCGAGAGCCGTAAGGATGACAAGACGGGTCTTAATAAAACGTCTGCCAAGACAAGTAACGGGGGCATTACACACGCTGTATTGATGCTGGGGCAGGTGGAAAAGCTCGGTCGCCTAGCCGCACTCTACACGGCTGGCAAACTTCGCCAGGACCAACGTGTGCTTATCTTTTGCAACTCGCGTCATAACGTGGCCTACGTTGGGGAACGGTTGGAGGGACTCGTGTCGGGGCTACGCGTCGCCACACTCACGTCGCGCGCCTCCGCCACCGCTCGGGAGGGAGCTATGCGGCTCTTTGAGAGCGGCGCCATCACGTGTCTCGTCTGCACCGATGTGCTGAGCCGCGGGATAGACTTTCGGGAGGTCGTGTATGTCGTGCATTACGACATGCCACAGGACTTTGACACGTGGATACACCGAAGTGGACGATGTGGGCGTCATGGGATGCCGGGATACTGTTACTCCTTCTTTCAGCCAGAAAATGTACGCCTCGCGAAGCCGCTTGTGGCGCACCTCAGGCAAATGCGGCAGTTGGTGCCGCTAAGGCTGCAGGAGTACGCGACACAGTCGTTTGTGGACATCTTCAAGGCATCACTGCACCATCACCCAACGAGACCCTACCGCGCTGGGGACCCGCAGCGACAACACCCTGTCATTGGACGCGGCACTCCGCGCTTTCCCGACTACAGGCAGGACAGGCTCAACAAACAGGTTCGACCTCTTTAAAAACAGTAAGACTCAGGCACTCTCATAACCTGTCAATATCAGTGTAGTAAGAAAACACATGCCCCGTTAGCCTCGCCATATATATATATATATATATGTATATATTGTTGTGATGGTGTGCCATGGCACCTTCTATGAATGAGCATTTGCCCAGGCGTTTATTCACATTTACTATACAATAGTGCACTTGCATATTCCGCTTTACTTCAGCTAATAAAACAGAAAAAAAATTTTCAACTATGTACGCACATGTGCTTTTATATATGATTACATTCCGTTTTGATTTTTTGCTTTCATTCTGAGCATTTGTTTTTGAACTTATTTACTCATTGTACTGTTACTGTTATCGTCATTGTTCCTCTTGCTCAAAGACTCAGCTCTTCGTTAGATTGAAACAACATAAGTGCCAATAAGGACAAAGGAAAATAATTTTTAAAGAAAGATCAATTTGCTCCCAAGAGGAAAATAAATAATAAAAAGAAAAAGTAAAATTACATTAATTTCATTATCAACAAGTGTGTATATATATATATATATATATATATATATATATATTTGATAAAGGTTTACTGATACTCGTACAAAAATTCATGTTCACGCGTCGTTCTCTTGTACCTGCGGTTGGTGTTTGTGCAGCGGCACTCCATGCACCGCTCCGCATGGCATCCACCGCCGGTGATGTGCCGCGTCGTTGGGGAAGTGCGGAGGTAAATCGTCTCTCCTTCATTGACTACTCCTCCGACGCCACGCAGTGCGTCGAGGATGGCATGGGCCGCCCCCATTGGTCCCTCCCCGATGCGGAGAAGGTCGTCGTCACGCACAAACCCGCCGTGGACTTTGTGGACCGCCTCGCCTACCACGCGGTGCGCACGTGCCGTTGGGGCTTCGACACCTTCTCCCTCTACCGCTTTGGCCCCTTGTCGGAGAAGAAGGTGGTGATGCGCTGCATGTTCCTCGAAACAGTGGCGGGGGTGCCGGGGATGGTGGCGGGCATGCTGCGGCACATGACCTCTCTGCGCCGCATGCAGCGCGATAAGGGTTGGATTCACACCCTCCTCAACGAGGCGGAGAATGAGCGGATGCACCTCATGACATTCATGGAAATCCAACGCCCCGGGTACATCATGCGCTTCATCATCCTCGCCGCACAGGGGATCATGTTTAACTTCCTCTTTGTGGCCTACTTGATCTCCCCACACTTTGTGCACCGGTTTGTGGGTTACCTCGAGGAGGAGGCGGTCATCACGTACTCGAGCATTATCCGCGCCATTGATGAGGGCAAACTAAAGAACCTGCACACCGCGGTGCCGGCGGTGGCGAAGACCTACTGGGGACTCCGCGATGACGCCAATTTTCGTGATCTCATCAATGTCATTCGCGCTGATGAGGCGGAGCATCGGGTGGTGAACCACACCTTCGCTGATATGCACAAATGTCGGCTTCATCATAATGTAAACCCGTTTGCGACAAAATATAATAAAAATGCAGTAGATCCCCCAATCACGGAGACCATTGTGAAGACGAAGAGCAATGTTGGTTTGAGTGATACAAACAAGGTTTAGTGAGGTGCACAGTTTTTGACCTCACTCGTTCCCGTGTTATCTATTACGGCAATAGGTAATGCTTACAAAAAAAAAGAGAAAAATAAACAGAAAAGCAAAAGAAAGAGTGTATGTTTTTATTTAAAATGAAAAATCCCCCCTTTTACAGAAGTCAAATGTTTTCTTTTCATATATTGAGATTTTTTTTTTTCTTTTATGGTTCTTTTTTTTTTTTTTTTCGTTGATCTTTTCCCTCTTTTTTTTTCTTTTTTATTCAACTCTATCAACTTCATGCACTTTTATTTCAATGTTTTATTATTATTATTATTCTCCTTCTTTTCGGTTCTCATCGCATTTCCGTATCATGCTTCGCGATTGAAGAATAAACCGAAAGAAAAAAAAACAAAAAAAGAACTTTTTTTTTTATTTGATTATGAATACTCAGAAGTGCTCTTCTGTGAAAGTGAAAATATATTTTTTTCTTTCCCAAGCAAACAAAAAGGAAAAGAGAATAAGAAGAAAAAAAAGGTATAATTCAGCACGATCCTTACGAAGTGAAATGTATGTTTATATGCCTTTATCTCTTTTTTATATATTATATTCCTTTATATATATATATATATATTGCATTTTCCTATGCTGAGGAATTTTGAAGTGTGTCTGTTTGATCACGCTATTACTTTAATTTTTATTTTCAATGCAAAGGACAAGAAAACAAAAAAAAATTTCAATGTTTGTGTGATTTTTCGTCATAATGGAAGCATGGAAGCTTTCTATGTGATAAGGAATTTGAAGATACGCGAATGAGAAAAAAAACAGGAAAATTGTGGTATGAGTTATAATGAACGGCTCAAAGGGTACAAAAAAAAATTTTTTAAAAATTTGAGGATTAAAAAAACAAAAAATCTTTGCTTTATTCATCATCAAGACATAATATATTGTCTCTCACTTTGCGGCGACTTTACTTTCCTTTAGATCGTACTTGAGGCATACGACATAAAACGAAAAGGCAAAGAAAAACAAAAAAAACAGAAATCTAAAGAAATAAAGGAAAAAGAGTTCTGTACGTTCTACAGAAGGAGGTGACTTGGACAGCAAACATTTCTACGAAATTAAAAAAAAAAAAGCAATATATAGAACTATGACAATGGTTCGTTATTCGTTGATTGCACTTGTTTTCCCTTGTCTCCTTTCTTCCCCTTTAAGAAAGAAAAAAACTTTACACCTTAGCTCTCCACGAAAATGTGCATGTATGTTTTGCTTTATTTTTCCGTGGGAAGGATTAACAAAAATGAATAGTGGATGTGGTACTTTCTCCCCACGCTTCTCTTCTGTTTACGTGATATTCAATACAAAAATATTTTATAAAATAAAAAAAATATAAAGAAATAGTAGAAATTCGTTCGCAGTTTTATATAATGTTTCCCTTATTGTTTTTGATTGTTTAGTTAACAAAGGTAAGGAAAAAAAAAAACAATTTAGGAAACACATATATATATATATATATATATATATATATATTCTCTTCTTAAAACTCGGGTTGTTGATTGGGCTTCAAGTAGAACTTTTTTGCTCCATAATTTTTTTATTTTTCTGCTTTATATTGTAAGAACGAAAGAAAGAATAAACTAAACAAGTGCAAAAATTGACATAACATATATATATATATATATATATATATATATATATATCTTTAATGTGTAGTATGTAATTGGAGTTCACATGTGTCGTGTTGGAATTAATGCTGTTGTACGCTTTTTTTTTTCTTGATGCCATTTTTATCATTCTTGCTTGTGTGTTTGGTCTTCTCTTCGCATCTTTTTTTTTTGTGTGTGTGTGTGTCTTCTGTGTGGTTTGATAAAAGTATAATTCTTTTTGGATAAGGAAAAAAAAAAAGTAAGAAATATATTTATTTATATATATATATATATATATATATTTACATAATCACACATACAAGTGCGGATGCCCCCCAGTAGTAATGAACCACTCAAAACCGTTTCCTCTGTAGACTCATACATGACAGACGTACTGCGCATTGACGGCGTATACTACGACACCGCAAAACTTGCCTCGATTCATCCTGGTGGTGCCATGATGGTTCAAATGGCAAATGGCACAGATGCCACTTCTGTCTTCGCCAGCTATCACCGACGCCGCTTCCCGCATGCAAAGTACAAACACCTTCAGCTTTCCGCCTCACACGTCTCCCCGCATGCCGTTCCCACCACCGCCCCGCCAAATCTCGATCGCTACTGGGAGCTCTGTCAATTGGTGCAGCCCATCATTGCCTCCACGAGTGGTTTCGCCCCATGGTATGCTTTTGTAAAACCCTTTTTTTGGTGTGCCTTGGTGATGAGTCTCGACCTGTACAGTGTACTTTTCTGGCGACCGCTTTATCTGACACTTGTGCAGTCCATTGCAATGGCTATGGTGGGGCTGAATGTGCAACACGATGCGAACCATGGGGCGTGGAGTCGACATGCAACAGTAAATGCCATACTTGGCCTCGCACAAGATCTATTGGGTGGAAGTCGTGTGAGTTGGATTCTGCATCACAATTTTATACACCACATCTACTCTAACGATCCGATTGAGGATAAGGATATCGACATTCCAACCATGCGGCTTCATCGTTTTGTGCCGCAACGCGCGTATCATGCAATGCAACACATTTATGTCTTTTTGCTGTTGGCGTTATTTGGTCTTGCACATACGGTATCGAATATGATGTTTTTGTGGAGTGGACCGGCGCGTCGGCTTCGACTTCTTCGTAGGGAGTGGGAATTGTCTTCTTTCATGACACTTCTTGTGCCGCTACGACTGGCGGTGAGTCTTGTCCATGCCCCATCCGTGCGGAGTGGTTTGTTGGGGTTCATTACACTGTACACCGTGGGCGGAATGTACCTCGCCTTTTTCTTTATGATCTCACACAACTTTGCTGGTGTGGAGAAAAAGAAGACCGGAGATGGGGAGTGCTTTGTAAAGGCCCAGGTGGAGACAAGCAGCACCATTACAGGATGGTTTCTGGGGCACTTAAATGGTGGTTTAAATTACCAAATCGAGCATCATCTCTTCCCGAGAGTTCACCATGGTTACTACTATTATATTGCTCCGATTGTACGGGAATACTGTGAAAAACACAATATTCATTATACTGAATTCCACTCTGTATCTGAGAATTTTAAGAGTGCCGTGGAACACATTTCAACGTATGGGCATGGTTTAGAGTAGTGTGTTTGGATCAACAAATGTCATAATTTGCAAGGCTATTATTTTCACCAAAGTTGTTCACTTTCATTGCTTCAGTCTCTTTATACTTGCATATATTTATATTCATATATATATATATATATATATATATATATATATATATATATATATTATGATTATTAACTATTTCTTATTTCTGTGGTGAACATCAGTGCATTGTATAGATTTATGCATATATGTATATGTGTATAGTTGAAGGAAGTATGAAAGAATAAGAAAAAGAATTTATTTAAAGGGATGTTTTTTTTTTTTATGTTTGTTTGTGGAAGAAAAAAAGGGAACGAATTATTCGTGATAAATTTCCTATATTTATGCTGCTCTAAAAATCGCGAATTCCTCTCGTATTTTTATAAATACATCTCAATATTTTAGTCATGTCATTCTCCATTTTTCTGGTGTTGTTCTTGTGTGTTTTGCTTGCGTTGATATATACATATATATATATATATATATATATATATATATGATGTTTATCTCTTTTTTGTTCCTCTTTTTTTGTTTTTCCTTTCTCTCTCTTTCTCTTTCCCTGTTCGTTCTCATCCTTGGGTGTCCATATCCCTTTTTGGATAATTCATTTAACAAACAAAAAAACGATATGAGAAGTTTTTTGTGTGTGTATTTTGTTTCAGAGAAATCAATTTTTCCAGGTCTAAGACATGCCAACTGTTCGCGTAAAGAATGAGGATAATGTACACTACACTGATGAAACGATTGAGGCCAGATATGTTTACCAGACCACCCGCGTTACGCGAGACTCCGACGGTGCCATCGTTGTTGAACCAAAGAATCTCGCTCTTCGTTTTCGCACCAATCGCAAGCCATCCAAGTGTGGTGTCATGCTCGTTGGTTGGGGCGGGAATAATGGGACAACCGTAACCGCCGGTGTATTGGCCAACCGGCACAACCTGACGTGGCGCACCAAGTCTGGTGTCACGCATGCGGACTACTTCGGCTCAATCACGCAATCCAGCACAATGAATATTGGTTTTACGAATGATTTGAAGGAAGTTTTTGTGCCGCTAAAAGATCTTGTACCAATGGTAAACCCTAATGACTTGGTTATTGGAGGGTGGGATTGTAATAATATGAATATTGGTGATGCCATGCGCCGCGCACAGGTGCTCGATATCACCCTGCAAGATGCTGTTTATGATTTGATGAAGGAGATGAAACCTTTACCAGCTGTTTTCGATATTGAATTTGTCGCTGAGAACCAAAAGGAACGGGCAAATAATGTGGTACAGGCACGAAACAAATTTGAAGCAGTGGAGACTCTCCGCAGTGATATACGCAACTTTAAAGAATTAAACGCTCTGGAGAAAGTGATTGTGCTCTGGACGGCAAATACAGAAAGGTTTTCGGAGCATAAAAGTGGTGTGCATGATACGGCAGACAACCTTAATATGGCATTGAAACAAAATGAAAAGGAACTCGCACCCTCCCTACTGTATGCGATGGCTGCTGTGTTAGAAAACTGCAGTTTTATTAATGGAGCTCCGCAAAATACTTTTTGTCCCGGATTATTGGAACTCGCTCGCAGTCACCATGTGTTCCTCGGTGGGGATGACTTCAAGAGTGGACAGACAAAGATGAAGAGCGCTTTGATAGAATTTTTTGTTGGAGCTGGTATTCGACCAGATTGCATTGCAAGTTATAATCATTTGGGGAACAATGACGGGTTTAACTTGAATGCACCTAAGCAGTTTCGCTCCAAGGAGATAACCAAGAGTAATGTTGTGGATGATATGGTTGCGTCAAATGAAATTCTTTTTCCTCCCGGTAGTAAGAAACCGGATCATTGTGTTGTTATCAAATACATGCCACATGTGGGTGATAGTAAGCGTGCAATGGATGAGTACAATTTCTCCATTTTCTTGGGAGGTCAACAAACGGTTGTTTTGCACAATACATGTCAAGACTCCTTACTCGCGTCTCCGCTTATTATTGACCTTGTTATACTTACAGAGCTTATGGAGCGTGTGCACATTAAAGCAGACGATAACGTCGTGGAGAATCCTAACTTTAATAACAATTCTGTTCCAAGTGAAAATGACGTTAATAATGACACTAATAATGGAGACGACTCTTCATTTGTGCAGATGGAAACGGTGCTTTCTGTACTTTCATATCTCCTCAAAGCCCCGTGTGTTCCATACGGCACACCAGTTGTAAATGCGCTTGGCCGACAACGACAGGCAATTGAGAATATTCTTCGGGCTCTCGTGGGTCTACCACCGGACAACAATATGATGCTGGAATGTCGCGTGCCTTTCTTGGCTAAGGCTTCTCGTCAAGGTTGTTAATGAATAAATTTTGGACGTGCGTTTTCGGAACTGAAACGTGTAGAGAGTAAAATAAAAAGAACGAAAGATAAAAAAAAAAAAACGACGATAATAACAACAAAATCTATATATGTATGTATATATATATATATATATATATATATATGAATTCTGTGGTTCGTTTAGGTCAGGGCATGCGTGTGTAACAAAATAATATGTTGTGGAGTTTTCGCGAATTACATGTCTTTGTTCCCTTTAAAAACAAAGAGAAAAAATGAAAATGAAAGCGGAGCACGTAAAGTATATTAAAGAAAGAAGGTTTATACTGTGCTCGATGTGTTCTAAACCGTAGAGATGCAAACGAGTAAGGATGAGAGAGAAAAGGGCTTAGTAATGGGAATAACACGGCAATAACAAAGAAAATTTCTTTATATATATATATCTTCTGTACACGAGAAAGATGTACAAATAGAGGCAAATGAAAGGGATTGTATTTAGGAAGCGTCGGGTTATGACTATTATTCTTATTTTTTTTTGATTTTTCATTTTACCTGCAAATGCGTTTGCATGTACTCCAAGAACCGATTCATGATCTGGTTGCTACTTTTCGCCCATTAATTTTCTTTGTGCACTTCTTCATGAAGATCGCTTTGTTTGAATGAGCATGTGCTCAAGAATGCTCTTTCACTGAAATTACTTCCTACCAAACGATTAGCAGTGTAGGTGAGACACTTTTTTGCTCCTCTTTTCGAACTATCTTTTTGGGGGTATATATATATACATATATATATACATGTTTATATGATTACTTTATTTTCTCCATATATTGAATAGGTTGTTTCCTTTTACTTTTTTGTATCACCAAATGACGATGCGTGTGGATTACCCCCGTCATCCGAGGGATGCACGGGAAAAGCAAGTCGTCTCACGGTCGGCACAGGAGCGACGACTGGAGGAGCTTCACCTCACTGCTTATCCCAGTGTGGTCAATGAAGATAAACTTGAAGTCCCGTTTGATGCCTCTCTGTCTCTGCCGAAGCCACTGGCGGATGATTCAAAGGTGGAGGAGAGAGCCATTGCGCTCATGACGACCAATCAGCTCGTGGCCCGTCTTGCCGAAATAGCCGAGGAAGAAAAGCGAAAGAAGGAGGCCTCGTCTGAAAAGCAAAACCTCTCTGCACCAGACTGTCGCGTGATGAGGCATAACGTCGCCTTTGATCGTAACTCTACATATCGCCTCGACTACTGCAACAAGGATGTGCCAGGATTTCACGCACATGAGCGTACTATTCCGGATTACAAAAAAAATTGGAATGAAACTGATAAGCAAAATATTGAAGATGCTCTGAAGTTTCCCTATTTGACTATGCCAGAAAGTACGTTAAAGAAGCGTTCCACAATGTATCGCACAAACTACATTCCACAGGCAACGCGACAGGAGTATCGAACGCTGTCGCACAAAACAAATCTGCATGACCTTAGCACCTCTTTTGCCTATTCCGCTTACCCGTTGGATGACCCTAATCGTACAGTGAAGTACGATGAGAAAATTTCTGCACTCCATGAGCCTCGTTGTGTGTTGTGGAAGACATACAGTCCCCGAGATTCTTTTGCTGCGAAGAGACCACCGGAGTCCACCAAGGAGGAATTGGAGCGCCTACGTGAGATACGACGAGGTGAAGTGGTGCGCTCTGTCGCACTCCGTTCATTAAAAAAAGAGAGTCCATTGGAGTTGGCAAGGAAAGCCGAGAAGAATATCTTGCTTCCTGGTATGAAAGGAATGGGATACCGTCAGGCACCGAAGGCTGGAGCAGACGAATACATTTATCTTCCACGCGAACATTTCTGTCATCAAACTGTGTATGACTATTAATACTGAAAAGTGTAAAGTCATTAGTTGCGAAGGAATATGGAAAGAAGGCAGTGATGAAAAGTGTCGTTTTTACTACCTGTGGTGTTTTTTGTTGTTGTTGTTGTTGTGTGTGTGTGTGTTGCTTTGGTGTTGTTGTTTTCGCTGTTACCATTATTATTATTAATATGTTCTGTCATGTTTGTGTGCGTGTGTGTTTTTCTTTCCTTGTTATCTGAAATGTATTAATTATTAGATAAGTGATGTTCTATTCACTTTAATGACGGAGACACTGTAATACGAAGGAAAGTAATTAATGAGCACACTCAAAAAGAAAAGAAATGATAGAGAAGCAAAGCATAACAAGACAAAAAGAGGAAGAGAAGAAAATCCATGTGGATGTGTGAGAGGTGGATGGGTGCGTGGGTGATGCACAGCTCGCAAGCACAAGTTAAAGAAGTATAATTGCAGGGATGCAATAAATGTATATGATGCACAGTCAAGAAATGAAACGAAAAAAAAAAGGAATTCAAAAAAAAAAAAATTGTTTATGGAAGCAAGCAAAAAAAAAAAAGAAGAAAAAAATCAATGAGTAGGAAGAGTGGTGCTAACTCATGCAAGTTTGCCTGGTATGTGTATGTGTTTTTCTTTGTTTGTTTGCTTTTGTGTCTCTTACGCAAAAAGAAAAAAAAAAATCTTTAGATGTTTTTTTTTTTTTACTGATTTGCATATATAAGAATGTGCGCATATGTTTGGGTTTATTTCAATACTTTTGTTTAATTTTTTCTTCTCGTATTTGTATACGAATAATATGTGTTTTGTGCTTTCTTTTCACTCGTTTCTTTTGTATGCCGAGTTCGAAGCAAACAAAAAAAAAAACTGTTCTCTTTTTCATAAGAGGGGCAAAGGAACCAGCAAACAAAAAAAAAAAAAAGGAACACATATTTTTATATATTCATATCTATATTCTTTGCATTACGTGAGAGACATATGACCGGGGAAGTGCAGAGGAGACATATGACACTTGCGTACTGGCCACAAATAATTTCTGAAAGTTTTAAGGAATCTCCTGATGAGCGACTCGAGGTGTATTCATCACTCGCTAAAATTTCATGGAACGGTTTTAGTCCGTCTGATGCATGGCTCTTAATCATGTTAAAAGCCGCGCAGGATCCGTGGTCACGTATTCGAAAAATTGGTAGTGAGACACTTGTCCGCTCTCTTCGTCCCATAGCTTCTGAAAAGCAAGGTGAAACTAGGGTACAACACCTTTTAGCCCTAATGTTGGAGCAATGGTCCAGGGCGAAGCAAAACTGGTATGAGAAGGAAGGATTACTTGGCGTTTTTCAGGATTTGTTGTTTCTCACCCCGACCGTGGTGTCTAAAGCTGTTATTACACACATTCTCATACGAGTGGTGTTACCCTCCATGTCTGACCCACAGCTTCCAGTGCGCAAGGTTGCTGTTGAGCTTACCGCGCGATCCTCGCAAATTAGCAAGGAACTTAATTCATTTATCCTTGATTACATCTTCGCAAAACTGGAGATGGGAGCTTTAGATAGAGGTGAATCTCACGATGAACAGGTGCTTGATGGGTTTTTGAGTTGTCTTGTTAAAGTTCTAGTTGGACAACTAGGTTTGCTCGGCACTCGCCGGGCTCAGCTACAGCGTCTTCTCCCCAGACTTGCTACCCATTCCGCGGCCAGTGTTAGACAGTGTGTGGCAGAAGTTTGGGCATCGCGGTGTACAGGGGCATTTGAAATGCTACTGCGCATGATGATCGAAAAAGCGGAAAATTGTGACCAAAGTGATGACTGGTGGCGAACGGTGGAAACCATTCTTATGGCACTTCAAGAAGAATTAATACGTTTTCTATCCGTTCCAGGGGAATCTAGGATGTTGGGAGTTGAAGTTCGAGGATCTATTGGTGATTCACTTTACGCTGCGTTGCTTTATGTTGAGTCCAATAAGTTTGAGGTTTCCCGCATGGGAAAACAAATACTTCCTTTAATATTACAGTTGTGGGTACGATTTTCACCTTCTCTGTCTTTTTTGGGTGATTGTTGTCGCGGTGGTGCTATGAAGGATAATGGTAAGGGTAATAATGGGAGTTCTAGAACTAAGACATCAACAAGATTTTGGAAACATAAGAGCTTCTCAACTTTTTTCCTTCCTGAACTTGTGTGGTTTTTGTCGCTTCGACGTCATGTCTCCTCTCGTCAAGAAGAAGCGGTGGTCCATGCAGTCAAGCAGTATGTGATTCCACTTTTTGAGGTGGAAGGAGCCAGTGACATGACAGGAGCATTGACTCCTATATTAATTTATGCCTACTTTCCAGAGTCTTGTGGGAAGGTTATCATAAGCAAGGCTTTAAGTGTGGAAAACTGGGAGAAAGCGTTGTCTGAAAGTATTGAAAATATACGGTATGCGGTGGATTTTGCGTGTGTTGTACGCTTTAGAAATGAATCTTTGATACCTCTTGTGTCACTCTGGCTTAAAGAAATTTCTACCCTATTTGCACATCAGCAATGTCTTGCGTTGGAGGCTGTTAAGATGGCAATTGCATCTGTTTCTTTTTACACAGGACATAAACCTTTTTCATTTGCCTATTATTCGTGTTTTTACGCCTCCACGATGCGAGATGGGGGTGAAGAAATTCCTTCTGGTTTTTATTGGTTAAAGCAACACTATCCAGCTTACTCACTTTTACCTGTAGTTAAACCAGTTGTGGATTGTTTTCCAAATACGTCTATGAACAGCACAGCAATTTATGTGGTTATTCATGATATGCTTTATAAGAGCATGTATTTATCAAGAGCTGTGGAACCTGCCGTGTTACATGCGACGCGATCACTTATGTTGGTTGAATGTGAATCAAGGGGACCCAATTCGGAAGCGATCGACACTGTTTCACTCGCTGTGGTTTCCCGTCTAGAAAATGTAGTTCCCTCCTGGCGGAGTATGATCGGGAATGGTCCAATTCAAAGTGGTGAGATGGATAAAAATAAGATAGTGAATAAAAATCAAGCCTATGACAATTGGGACGATTCAGGTAGCGAGGCTGCTGTTGAAGGGATTCTGGCGGATGATGAGATCAAGATGGCCGTGGATGTGTTCAAGTTCATTGTTGAAAACGTATATTCAGGCAACCGTGATGATTTTTTTAAGTCTCTAAAAAAGGAATCATTGGCTAAGGATGTAAAAATTTTACTTGGTAATTGACACAACAGTATTAGTATTTTTTTTTTCCGTTTTTTCTTTGCAGTCTTTTCATCGTTTTAACAACAACAATAGAAAGAAAGAAAAACAAAAAAAATCTTACTAATTTATTTTTACATTTTCTCTAATTTCCAACAAAAAAAAAAAACCTCTCGTTCCCCTTTCACCCTAGCAAACCACCACTATCTTTTTGGTCTTTTCTTTGTTATTATTATTTTACTAACGTTGTTATCGTATTCTCTTTTCCTCACACCACTATACCGCGCACACGCCACAAAAGTATCCAAACAGGTATAAACGAAAAAGATGGAACGCCAAAAACACAACTAACACGCAAATGTTTATGTATATACGTCCCTTTGCGGATGTGCCCCTATTCTGCTGTTGTTCGTTGGATATTGATTTAGTCGAAAGATGTATTCAGCTTTAAAAATAGCTAATGTGTGTCAATAATGATTTTATGTTACTCTGCTTTTTTGTGTGTTGTTTTTTCCTCACCTCGGGCTATGCAATTCCTCCCTGTTGTTTTTCTCTTTCTTTTATATCTTTTTTTCACACATCGGGCTTGTTAAAAGGAAAAATGGCACACCACTTCATAGCAAACTCGCGGAGAAGTGGCGAGTTTCTTTGCAAAAAAAAAAAAAGAAAAGTCGCACAGGGTAACCCATTACTCGACCTAAGAAATATATATATATATATATATATGGGCCCATTTTAAAAACGACAAAGTCCTAAGCGCGGTAATATGGAGGAACCGTTTCTCCTGCAATTTTCTTCTTGTAGGCTTTGCCCTCGCATGCTAACTGGCTTTTTCGTCGTCGTATTTACCCCGCGACGCGTTGTGGCGCGCGTGTTTTTAACAAGAACATAAAATAATATAGCGGCAAGCAAAAATATATATTTATGTCTCCGATTTTGGAGTGAGGAAGCTTTTTTTTTTTTTTCAAAAAAAAAAAAAACAGCAGAACAGCAGAACAGCTTCGTTTAAAAGAAGAAAAAATATATATCGTTGATCGAAGAAAATCAAAAAAGAACGAAAAAACTAAGGCCACTGGGGGGATCGAACCCCCGACCTCCGTCTTACTAGGACGGCGCTCTGCCATTGAGCTAAGCGGCCCCATTCTAATGCGTGACTGACATGTAAACTGTTTCACCTTCACTTTTTCATCAGTAAGAAGAAGAAAAGAAATAATAGAATGACTTAAAAGAAAAGGGGCCCAGCCGGGAATTGAACCCGGGACCTCTCCCACCCTAAGGGAGAATCATGCCACTAGACCACTGGGCCGACGTATAGAAGCTACAGGATGCCGTGCAGGCTTATTTATAATTTTTTCACAAGAAAAACATTAAAAGGGAAAAAACTTTGCGCAGTCCGGGAATCGAACCCGGGCCTCCCGCGTGGCAGGCGAGAATTCTACCACTAGACCAACTGCGCCTTTAAAGACAATGACGTAAGTCCATGAACCTTGAGTAAAACGAAAAAAAAAACTAGGAAAAGTTCAAGCGACGCAGAAATAAAACAAACATATGTAACAATTTGTTTGTTTACAATACTTCTAAATTTTTTCTCCCATTTTTCTCCCTCCGAGGAGGAAACCAGATCCTCGCCAAGTTATTAAGGTGGCCTGACGTGAGTTGACACCTTTTTTTTTTCTTTTCTTCCCCGCTGGCGACGGCTCTGCGCGAGCTGAGCGAAAAACAAAACAAAGTGCGCATCTAAAAAGAGGAAAAAAGGGAAAAAATAGCACATCGTGTGCGCGCGCACAAAAATTAGCCTAAGCTCATGGAGAGAGGGGGGGGGAAAAAAAAAATAGATACTTTAACAAACTGCTCATGTTTTTTATTTATTTATTTTCTCCGTGGTGTTATTATTTCTTATTAAGTTGACTGTGCTATCTTCGTGCGCGCAGACAAACATAAATATGTTCTATAACTTATTTTATATTTTTACTCTTGTGTATAGAGGTGGTGTCTCTTTTGCATTATTCGTTTTGTGCCATTCCCAAAAAGTTCAGCTTTTTTTTATTTTTATATATGCGACTCTTTTCCTAGATAGTTAATAACGAAACATGAAACAATGCAGTATTTTTGTACTTCTGCTTGCATTTCTTTTCACCGAGAAGAGTGCGGTGGAGGGCCAGACTGTTTCACCCCCCCTTTGGCTTTGGAAAGACGAGTCATACTCGGCCGTTCGCGGCTCCGCCTTGTATTACCTCCACGAAAACCAAAATTTTTTACCGTGTCAGAATCAAACAAACGGCATTTTACTGCAGTGGCGAGAAAAGGAAAACACTCCACCTTGCAACGGCTCTTTGGAAGTAAGAGAGGTAACAAGTGGGAAAACCCTCGTATCGACGGACGCTGATTGTTGTAGTGCATACAACGTTAAAGGTCACTTTGAGTTTTTAGTGAGTTCTAAACAAGACAGTAGACATGTTTCTGCCACTGTGGGCTGTTCCACTCACATATTATCATTCCTCCTCCTCGCTCAGTTGGGGAAAGAAATAATTTCTGCAAACTCTACATATCGTGCATACACATACTCTTTTCCAGAAAAAGTTACACGCGTCCAGCTGAAAACTAGTAAAGATGGCAAGGACATTATCTTCGCGCTTCGTGAAATGTCTATACCTCCCGTCTACTCCAAAGTGAACAGTGTATCATCTAACAGTGGTGCTTTTCCAAATTTTGACAACACGAATACAAATACGAAATCGGCTTCATTGCAACGAACCCTCATGATGCCTCTTTTTGGAAATAGATCAGAATCAACTCTTAATTTTTTGGCCCTCAGTGTGCAACAGTTAGCAGTTACATATGATGGGGATTATACTTCCACAGGCTTGAATGGTATACTTATTTACAACCACAAGGAAAAGAATCTTATGACTATTCAGTCGGAGTCAGACAAAGTTACAGACTCATCACAAATTTTTGCCTCGTGTAGAAAAGTTAATGTTACAGACACATCTTTCTTGTCTATTTTATCCATTGAAAATAAAGATACATACATCATGATGTGTAAAGATTATATGACAGTTATTCAATTTCAGTCAACATATTTTATCAAGTATGAAGTGCAATATCCACAAGGATGGTTGCAATTAGATCATGTTGCTTTGGTAGAGGACTCCGTTGGTTCTTTTACAAATAGCTCAGTTATTTTATTTCAAATCAAAGGACAAGAAAATACTTCCATGTTTTCTTTTATGACAGCAGTTTTAACGAACAATTTTTTGTTTTCGAAAGACACTCATGGAAGGAAAAATGAGGAGAAAGTCTTAGTTCCACTCTGGAGAGTAAAAGTAGGCACAATAGAGGAGCTAAATCCAAGTGTAGATTGGAGTGTTTATTTTTTGCCTGGACTTGAGAAAATGACAAATATTCCTGTCATTATCTTTGCTTCACAAAGTTTTATTTATGTAATTATCATTTATACAGGCAAAATGGTGGCTAATTTAGAAACCTTTTATCGTTACTCTGATCCTTTTTTAGTTGAAATTTTACCTATCGAAAGAAATCAAAAATTTCAACAAAATTTTCCTCTCTTTGCACTGAGCACAAGAAAACTACGTATTGTTGAGTTTTATTGAATTTGTTATCATAACTCAACATTTAACTTTTTTGTAGAAGAATACGAAAACTGCATACTATCAGATGTAGTGACGAGTAGTACTTTTCCTGAAATATTTTTGAATATTCAAGACAATCCTTTTATGGTTTTTTCAGGTGTAAATGCAAAATCTCTTTTTATTTCTCTTGAGTCGAGAGATGCACATGAGTTCTTAAAATTTTCTACGCTTTCTTTGTTGGTACCAAAGAAATATTTTGTCATAATAGAGACGGAAAATTGGAGTGAAATTTTTTCGTCTAATATTTCATGTGATGAGATTGTGAAGGAATGTGACTTTCTTACAATCCTGGGAGAAGGTTTTATCCTGGATCGCGAGAAAATGTTTTTACTTGAATTTGGATGGTCCAAAAATGTTTACAACGCAGTTGTCCAAAATACCGTTTCGTATGCAATTGACCATGGAGGAGGATTCTTGACCGCATTTGATCGACAAGGTACTCTTCTTTGGGAGACAGCTTCACCATTTGGTTTTTTTGAGGGGCAACCAATATTATTCTCTGACAGGTATGTTTTGGTTGGAATAAATAGTAATTCATCAGTTTGTGTATTTGATGCACTTAACGGAGATTTATTAAACATTATTAACTTTCCAAGCGAGTGTGTTGACCAAATGGGGTTTGTCCATACGATTAAAGCAGAAAAGCCAAAATTAGAAGGTTTTCGAACAGAAAATGTTCCAGCTGGGAATGAACGAGGTGCCTTTTTTACAGCTAATCTATGGTGTTTATTATACATTGATGAAACACTTCGAATGCGTCATGTACGACTTCCATTTCTTACCCAAGGGAAACCTTATTTTGATGAGGCGAATAGTCTTGTATATGTTTTGGGGGCAAATAGTCCTTATTCGACACAAATTTATGCTATAAACCCTCAGATTGCATGGGCGAATACAACAGAGGTATTTATATCTAGTTCAGCTATTACAAAATTATACGAAACAATGTATCCCATTCATGAAGTATTAGTTTCTAGTCATTATGCATCTGTGGAAGAATTTGACATTCTGAGGGGTTCTATGGGCAATAAGAACTCGGAGATCAATGTGACGAAACAATTTAGCCCTATGCTTTATCTGGCAGGTTCAGAGGGAATAGTTTGTCTCAGTATCGCTAATGTATCAAAGACCTTTTTCCCGGAATATATACTACGAAATGCAAGTTCACAAAATCCATTTTTTATCTGGGGGGCTTCTATGGGTGGATCGGTTTCGGCTTTTCGTTGGTATAATAATTCCTTGTTTAGTGTAAGTAAACTTGGACTGTGTCGTCTAACTATTTACCCAGATGTACCAGAAAAATGGCGAGCAATATGGTGTACTCTGTCGAGCTTTATCAAAACAACCTTTTTTACAGATCTTCTCTTCACAAAGCAACGTGGATATTTAGTAGTCTCAAGCGGTCATGAAATTTATCTTGTCTTGGCATCTACAGGCAGAGGTATAAATGGCGGAATGAATCTTGAGGATGTCACACTTATAGATAATCTCCCTGAGGAAATTTTGCACATGGTTGTCGACGATGATCATAATGTGCTTTTTGTGTATGGAGAAACAACCTTGTTTGTTGTTGATTTTGAAAAAGATTTTGGCAAAGTTCTCTACACCATTAAATTTCCTTATCAAATTTCCTCTTTAAGAGTTTTCTATTCAGACTCTGGTTTGTTTCTTACTGGTCCTTCCACGCCACTTCTAGGATTTGCCATTCCAACTTTTATATCTTGCAGGCAAAGAGTGGATTATTATAATGCTTCCAATTATCCTTATTTAATGTCGTCAAGTATTATTTCTGTCGGTCCTGGATTTCAACCACAAATGCCAATCCCACCGCAGGTACCTTTGTATTCTACCGTACCAATTACAGCGGCGCCATTTCTGCTGAAAGAAATTTCTTCCACAGATAAAGTTTTTGGAGCAACAGGTGCTGCGTTCGCTAGTACTTCAAAATATGAAGAAATTGTTTTTACCACTCCTCATTGGATTGAGAACGATGAGGATGAACTCTGTGTAGTTGTTGCATATAACACGAGCAAATATATTTTTTCGAAGCGCATTCAAGAGGGATTGAGTGATTTTGTGTGGAAATGGCCTGTATCGGAGGATATCGCCCCAGGATGTTTTTGTGAAAATGCAGGTGTCTTGGAAGTTCAAAAAAGACATATCAAAAACACGAGGAAATTTTTTTATGATATTGGAAACGATGAAGGAAGCGAGATGGGAAGTGTAGTAGCCATTCTGTGCACAAATGTCCTTATTGGTCTAGATGGCAAAAATGGGAGTTTTTTGTGGATCACAAGTTTTAATGAGGTACATTCTGTTGAAATACTTACTGGATATACATCAGATAAATACCCCTTGATATTATTATCGGGAATGAACGGATCAAGTGAAGAAAAAACAAAACCAAAGACTGTCTTCGCCGTGAATGTAATGACAGGAAATTTTTTCTGGCGTCATCAGACTCATGAATACTCAGATGTGATGCTCTATCAATTCAGTGACTATGATTTAGCAAAGAAAAATGACACGTTGATCTTTTTTGGAGATGGTATAACAGCTTATACATTACCCAGAGGTGAATTCATGTACCGTCTGGAGGGTGTTTCTACAAGGAACCATACCTCAGAGAATGCACAGCGCTATGATACTATTTGTGAGGCTGGTAAAGTTAAAGCAGGACGTCTAGCCCATTTGGATAAAAGAGATCTTCCGTTTGTTTTTCTCGATCATACTCGTGGGATTTTCGCTTGTTCACATTACGGTACCTTGGATGCTGAAATTGCTCTTGTTTTGGCTTAATGTAACCACTGGAGCCGTTGATATGATAACATCACAACGATCTCCTACCCCTCAAGAGAGACCAGCTATAAATTGCCGTACACGAATTAATACTAGTGGAAAAGGTGATTTCTTCGTCCTCCGCTATCTTTAATCGTGATTCTGATTCGTCTTTAGAGTATAGCAACGCAAATGGAGAATTTTCTGAGCTGTATCTTAACTTGGGATTGCGCGTTGTATCATTTTTGCTCCCACAAGGAATTGCAAAGTATTCTGTCTTGGGTGTATTTAACTCTCCTATGAGAGTCTATGATAACATTCTTTATTTACTTTCGGATGTAATTATACCTACAAGTGGCTCACAGTGTCCCATGGCCTATTTATGGGCTTATGATTCATCAAATGGCTTTATAAAATGGAAAATACCTGTACACACCACAACTAGCAACTATACACGAAGAGACGGGATTTTGATATTTTTATGGCTTAATAAAGAAAAAACAATAATTATGATAGGTTTTCATGGATTATATGTGGTAGATGTTTATAGTGGTAAAAATCTGTATTCAAGCCACACATCTTGTGTAAAGGGAGAAGGGGTTATGCGTATTCAGGGTATTTTGGCACACGAAGACATAAATTGGGTGCTAATGGGAGGGCAGGACAAGAACAGTTTCACTCAAAATGTTTTCTCAGTAACAGTAACAGGGCATGGTATCGAGGGATCACCATACTTGTTTACTGTTTTAATCCCATTATATAGTGGAGACACTTGGGTAGTGCCGTCAACACATACCGCTGTGTTGTGCACACAATCGCTTTACGCCGAAGAGAACAATGTATGCGTACAAGAGAAGGATTCTTTTTTTGTAGTGTACGACGACATGATCGGTGTTTTAGCCCGGTACGATGATAATAGTATACCTAATGTTCCTGCATGGTATGTTTTGGAGGTTGACCGTACTGTTGTTGCTTCAAAAGAAGTGCAGGTTCTTGGTATTTACTTGTTTTCTGAAGTGAAATTTTTCACAGCAGACTATAAAAAAAGAGTAATGAATGTTGATACTATAGTAGTTGTTATAACAAAACAATATATCTCTATTCGCTCTGCTGTTAGTGGTATGTTAATTATTCGATTACATGCCGCATTTCAATGCCCTCTTTCTGGTGGAGGCCAGCTATCCGGTGCTGTATTTAGATCACCTTCTGGGAATATACTTCTATTCAGTCCCTCATGTGTATACAAGCTACACCGAAATCAGAAGATATCTTCGATTACGTTGTCTCCTGTGCAGGTGACTTCTTCATCATCGTTAGTGGCTGGCCTCCGTGATCATGCTGAGCATGAAGTAGTAGCTCATTGTCGTGGTAACGTAACAATAATTTTTATATATACAGAGTTAGCTGAATTGATTGCGTTTGACGAGATAAGTATGGAAGTTCATTGGCGTACAGATATATTCATGGGTACTACCATTTTTGCTCTATTTACTTCATCTCTTCAAGTGTCGACATTGGTCAATGATAATGCTATCATGCTTGTTGTTGTTCTTTCCCATGGCGAATATATGTTACTATCTGTGGAAGATGGTTCATTGCTTTGGTGGGGCAAATGGGTAAAAGAATGCATTTACTGTTACCGGGTTACATCAAGTCTAGTCAGTTCTAATACAAATATGTTTATACTAGATGCGAGTGGAGCAGTTATTAAGGTTTCTCTGTCATTTACACCATCCACACCGCGTATTCTTTGGGTAAATGAGGAATGTATGGTGAGACAAGTTGTGGATGAAGAGTTTAGAAAACACTACTCTTTACAACAAGTTGAAGTGTCAGGTATTATAATAGCATCTATGCCAGGGTCTGTTTGCGCATTCAATCTTTCCGACGGCGTGTTTCTGTGGCGACTCTCTGACATTGATACTTTCCACTCCCCCTCCTCTTTAAACTTCTCCAATACTTTATCGACAGGCTGTTTGCAGTCGCCACCTATCGTCATCAACACTACTACACTTTTTCCTTCTATGGATGCAAGAAAAGTAACTCCCATTATTGTACTAAAATGTGATCGAGGAGTATTTGTGGTAGATGCTCTTCTTGGATATATAATGGCGTCACTGCCGACATTATTTATACCTGGATACAATATGTCTAGTCGCACACCATTTTTGAATATTGAACGTAGCTATCGTAAAGGTCCTCTTATATTAAGTTACACAAGCTCTGATGGTCTTTTTCTGCGCTTGCCACTGCCTTTACATTTGACACATTATGCACCTCCACCGATGTCACCAAATTCCAAAATGAGATTTCAAAATATAACAGAAATCTATTCAAAAGATATAGCTTATCCATCTCAAAAATCTATGCGTTTGGACAAGGAAACGAAAATTCTCACACCAGTACTTACATGGTCACATAAGATTGATAAGGACCAAATTCTATGTAAAGGGCAGATGTTTACTGCACAGCTTTACACTGCTAATCTCACATGTATTCTTCTTGATGGTATTGTGCGACGATATAATACCATCTCAGGTGAAAGGTTGAATGAACAAGAGATGGCAAATTCATTGTACCTGTGTTCCATCACATGGTTAGGCAAAGTAAATGACATGTTAATTATGACATATTGCAGTAATAAGCGTAACTTTGTATTTTTAGATCCCACCCATTCACCGCCGCGCGTAGTTGGAGAGACGTTGCGTGAATATGATTCACCTTTGGAAGTTAGTGGGAAGATAGCACTACCACCTCTTGTTGTATGGAATGAAACGGGTCTTTCTATTGCTTGCGTGGGGACTGGAAGTGGTAACGAGAATTCTGCTGCCGAGGTACACTGCTTTCACACGGATGGTGCAATAGCAGGTAAGGAAGTATATTTTGTCGTCTGCCCTGGTAACGGAACAGTTGTGTGGATGTCGTACCACTCCTCAACGCATGTGGTGTTAGTGGCATGTGTGCAGTATTATGGTGAAGGCGAAAACAGAGGGAACCTATTAGCATTTGAGGCATCTGATGGGGCTCATCTGTGGGATAATATGACAGATTACGACCACTCCTATAGTATTCCTTTTGTTGCAAAACTAAATCCGTTAGGCGCCGCTATAGTGAAATGGTTTGTAGGTGAAAATAGAAATCGGCGTTGTGCTATAGTATTTGACCTGAGAAGTGGAGTTCCTGCAGGACCTTGCTTTCCTTTTGTGGACGATATACCTGTAGTAGACGCAAACCGGCAGCCACAACGGATGTATCTCTCTCGCGATAGCGGGACATCCTCGCCGTGGCTGCTTCTTATTGTTACTAATAAAGTTTTATGGTGTGTGAATGTTACCACAGGCACCGTTGTGTGGAACAAAAGCGATTCTCCCTCCTTGTCATTTTATGGTGTTTTTCTTTTGGGGTTTCTTACGAATGTGGAAATGGAAACACTTCTTATTACGAGGTTATTGAAATTTGGAGGATGTCCTCGTGTCATTACCGCCATGGAACTCCTTTCTGGAGAAGAACACTTTTCAATATGCTTGATTGTAGAAGAGGATATGACAGGCATTGTTTTGCCTCCTCCGTTGTATGACGACCTTTACGCTATACACTCAGAAGGAGGATTCATAACAGGATTGCTATGGGGAGTTGCCACTCCTTTTCCACCAATGTACATCGATTTGATACAGCGGGCTGTTTTATGGAATTTACCTTTGAGTTCAACTTGCCATGAATGGGGTTTAGTTCAAGAACCTATACGTGTTGTTAGAGACGAAAAATCACAACACACATCATTGTGGAATGTTGAATTTTTAACTCTTTTGACACGCAATGGTTGGTTTTTGCAGGTGACATCAAATATTGCTGAAAGTAGCTATGAAACCCGTGCATACCCCGGAGATTTGATGGAGACATACACCATGGGTTTACGTTTCTTTCTTGCTGTGGTGAACTCATACAATAAATCTGTTTGTTTATTCGAGCGAAGTAACAGAAGCAGAATGCCAGATATTAACCTTTGGTGTAAAATATTGCCCATTAAAGAAGCCTCTGGAGTAAAATGGTTAGCACCTCCTCTTTTTTTTACGACTGATTATGAAAGCCGAACTGACAGTACGTTAGGTGGTACACTACTTCTTCTTTTTACTCTTACAATTCCTAATGGAGAAGAGGGACATACTAAATGGATTGGATTGGATTTATTAAACGGAACACTGCTATATGCTACAACAGTTCACTCATGTAATGGAGAAACATCTGGCTCACGCGCCTCTATTACTCACCGAAAAAATAAACGCGGTGATGCCCTTCTCTTATTCACATTGGAGACACATTGCCTTTACAGTTTGCATCCACACAAAGGTACTTTGCTCTCTTGGCGACCCTATGTTGTCCTGAAGAATGCCTCTGGGAACGAACGCCGGCAGCGTTTTTTTGGATCTCTCAAAACTATTCTTCCAGAGGAGAATATAGATGCGGCTTTTATTGTATTGGTAGACTTGTTCAACAGTCTGTTGCAAGTTGACATAAATAATCTCTGGGATTTATCTTATCCATCTAACACTTCACATGTCGCTCCAGCTGTACTGCTCGTTGAATTAAGTTGGTTCAACAGTGTTATAGGCTTTACCTCCTTTGTGACAAACATGCCTTCGCGAACTGAGATTCCAGAGGATAGTGGGATAAAAATTTACAATTACAAGGCAATGGTCTACATAGCCACAGGGGGCATGATATACTGCTTCGATGTTCAGGAAAAAAATGATGGTCACTTCTTATGGAAATATTTTATCGGTGGTGATGCTGTGCAATTAGCGTTCTTTAAAGATACTGTAGTGGGAGTAAGCTCTGCCAACGTTGTGGTGATTTCGTTAAACAATACTCTCTCTAACAACTCTGCGTGGATACTGTGGAACCTAAGTGCTGCCACTCTTTCGAAGCGATTCTTCTTAAAGGCAGGGCAAAGAATGAGGAGGACTCGTAACAAGGGATTGTTTCCTCCATTTATTTCGTTGGATGGAACGACAGTGTTTGTGATCTCTGAATATGTTGTGGGGGTCCGTTATGACACTGGCAAGTCTATCTTTATTCAACCACTTACTGAATACGTGGACAAGGACAAAGGCGATGGTGAGAGTTTTACTACCCGACTAGCCTTTTGTGGAGGGTGGCATGCCCCAGCAAAATTGCCAATGGAAGAAGAAACATTAAGGTTGCTTCGTTCCACTTTTGCCGTGCAACTCAGGCCACTTCAAGGTACAAAAAATGCCCTACATAATATTTGGTGGCTCAGTATACGTTCTTTAAGTAGCGGAAAAGAGTTAATGTCAGTTCCAGGCTTGGCGTGTCGTACAAGTTCAACGCTACAGGAAACGAAGTCAGAGCCACACTATGGAGCTCTTTACTACTATTCCTACCAAAACAGACTTTCTCTTGTGTCGCAACTGCTGTTGAGTGCCCCTTTATTGCGTACTCTTCTGACCGGCGAGTCCATAAACATGTTAACGATGAAAGCGTCTATTGGAAAAATGAAGCTGTCTCTACAGAACGTGTTACCACAAAGGACAAGTAATGAAGCTCCTTGGGAATGGCAAGAGCCACTTCCAAATGGTGTCGCGTACCCTTCACTTGGCTGTGTCATTAACGTTCAAAGCATCTCCTTACATCTCTTCGAATGCGTAAACAAGTCAATTTCGGATATCTATGCCCAAGCTGCAAAGACAACTAACCAAATAAACTGCACCAAGGCAGCAAAAATGCTCATCGATCCATGTATCGTATTGTATCTTCAACAGATTATCAGTGGTTGTAATGCGGCTATCTTTTACCTGGATGCATTTCTGACCTACTTGGGGAAACAACCAGTACTTGACTTTTGTATAGCTCCACACCGCTGCGTAGACGGGACAACAGGATCAAACGAGTTTTGCACTGTTCTTCTCACAGCGGAGACCACCATGAAATTTCTTTCTAACGTCACAAAAAAAAGACCTATGCGCTACCCTAATGATTTTCATTTCCCATACCCAGCAGAGCCGTTTCCCGCTTACCAAATTCCAACTGCAGATAGTGAAAAAGAAAAGTTTGGCTCAGGCTATCTCATCATTGCGTTCGGTGTAAGTATTTCTCTTCTTGCCACTCTTTCAATTGCACTATACTTGGTTCTTCGCTACCGCTCCAAAAACCAGCACTTTACTCGCGAAGGAATAGAGCTGGAGATGTCTCTCCGTTCTGTGCCAGGCAAAAAGAGTAACGCGCATAATAATTACGTTCCTCCGCTGCAAGAGGATTGTGAAGATTTTGAGCAGGCCCAAGACAAAGAAATAATTTTACACGATATTTCAAAGAACAAGTAAAAGCCAGCCTATCTATCAAACTATCTACCTTTATATATATATTGACATGAAATGAAATGCAATGCTACAAGAAAATCTAAAAAGCTGTCAAAAATGTATATATCTGTAGAATCAATCCATATGTATTATCCTACTTCTGATCCATTGCATAAGGGCTTTTTTTTTTCTTTTATGTCCCGTTATTTCTTTTAAACTATCTCAAGAGACTATTCTGTTAAAGGTTAACCAACATTATTTTCCGCAGCACAATGAAAGCAGCTGTGCTTCCAGTGATTTCGTCAGGTCTGTCCCGCCATGGTGGTCGTGGTGTGTCCTGTGCGTGGCTGGCGCTGTTGCTCCTCCTGACGCACCTCGTCGGCAGCAACGCCGCCACAACCCTTCGCCTCGTGCAGGTGGTACACCGACACGGATCACGCTCGGCCATTGTGTCGTACAATCAGAGTGAGATTTGTGATGATGTACCGTGTGGGTACCTCAACGTGCCTGGCCGGACCATGATGGTCAACACTGGTGCGTTCCTTCGGGAGCGCTACAACAACGATGCCACTGTTGTTTCGACGCCGTTTTTCCCGTCAGAAAGCTACAACCTGGACGTGTCGTACACTCGCTCCACGGATGTGCTGCGCACGTTGCAGAGTGCTGAGGGACTTCTGCGCGGCCTCTTCCCTGACATGACGACATTTTACCCCGCTGTACACACCGTGGACAGCTCAACCGATTTGTTGCTCCGTACTGAAATCGTTCCATACCCTTACATCATTTACTCTGTGAATAAAAAAGGAACGAATGCAGTATGCAACCCTTGGGTTGATGCTGTCATTGATTTCCCAACGCTGCTGTCGGTTGCCAAGGAGGTGTACAGTGAAGGATACTGCGCGGACGCTGAAAATCGGTGCTACTGCGTGAACACACTCTTCGATATTGGAGCTGCTCTGGCGGCTACTGGACGAATCGCTAACTTCCCATTGATGCAAGCGCACCTGAACGATTTTCGCAGTGTTGTGGTGCGTTTTTGGCAGTATGAGTTCGGCTATAACACTTCGGAAAAGGTGAACCGGAAGATGGGCAGCCAGGGACAGAACGTGGCGCAACAAATGCTGGCGAATGCGCAGCAGCACATGCAGGGAAAGTCGACCTTTAAGCTGTATCACTACAGTGCTCACGACACGACGCTGGGTCCTCTCTCTGCCACGTTTCGCGACAGCTCGTCAGGCGGGATGCTCCCGCCTTTTGCCCAGCTGTATGCGTTGGAGCTGCTGTATAACGACGAGACCAATGCGTACAGCATGCGTGTACTGCGCGGCCATCCCGGGCAGACGCCTGACACCAACTACGCGTTCAGCTGGGAGACGGACTTCCAACTTCGCTGCATGAACAGCAACGGCGAATTGTATGACGCTCCAGGTAACACGTGTCCGTTCTACGATTTCCAGCGCATGGTGGACTCGAGCAAGCCGGAGGATGCCGCGGGCCTGTGCTACCTTGACGATGACTATAAAAGTAAGCTTGGTTGCCCGACGGGAGAGGGAGGTTCACTTACAACGCCGTGTAAAAGGTATCGCACGGTGTGTCCCGCGTGGTCATGCGGCTCGGGTTTCACGCTGGACTCCTTGACGCTGCAGTGCAAGTGCAGCGATTCCTCCTGCATGAAGAGCAGCAATGATAACGATGGGGCCACAAGAGAAAACAATGAGAAGAAGGTGAGTGCAGGAGCTGCTGCTGGCATCGCGATTGCAACATTTGCAGTTGGGGCGGTTATTGTTCTGGTTGTTTTCTTTGTGCTTCTTCTTCGGCGAGGTGGTGGCGCCAAAAACACCCCCTTGCACAATGTGTAAAGAAGCCTCAAGATGGTTTTAAAGACTCACATGCGCTTCCTAAGTGGTGCCTGGTGAGAGATGAATTTTTTTTTTTTTCTTCCCCTAACGTTTTTCCTTTTACGTTGACTTATTTTTTTACGGTAAAGTGACTATTTTAAGAGACCTTCCCATTAACGAATCTTCTACCGTTTTTGTGGTTGGAGTGGAGCTCAAGACATATTGTGGACTTTTTAATTTTAAGGCTATTGTTAATATTACGCAGAAAAAAAAAGGCGTCACCGCTTAGTGTAAAACACAGCTACAAGACAACAAGTGTCTGTATTGTAGCATCCGTTAGGCGTCTTAACATGTGTAGCAAAATATTTAATGCTAGAGATTGGATTGAACGAAAAAAGAAGAACAAATTGTTATTAGGAATATTACCCATTAAGCCTCTTTTTGTAAGCAACTACAAAAACACAAGTTGCGCCTTCAAATCGGGCATACTCGTGTGGAGTATTTTATGAAGAGTTTGTGAGTTAATGGCTCCTGCGGTCGTAGAAGGTAACTATTTTATCCCTGATTTCTCATGATAGTAAGTGCTGGTGAAAGCGTATTGCCATGTTTTCTTCCTAAATTGTTTCTTTAAACCTGTGAGACTGATGATCGTGACGATAATAGCTTTACTCATGAATTAATGTACCTATTCTGCTGTCTTCTTACCTCTATTCTCCAACTCTATTTCTTCTCTTTAAACCAACATCAGTCACTCTTCTGTTAAAGGTTAACCAACATTATTTTCCGCAGCACAATGAAAGCAGCTGTGCTTCCAGTGGTTTCGTCAGGTCTGTCCCGCCATGGTGGTCGTGGTGTGTCCTGTGCGTGGCTGGCGCTGTTGCTCCTCCTGACGCACCTCGTCGGCAGCAACGCCGCCACAACCCTTCGCCTCGTGCAGGTGGTACACCGACACGGATCACGGACGCCCACAGTGTCTCACAATCAGAGTGAGATTTGTGGTGACTTGACGTGTGGGTACCTCAACGTCCCTGGCCAGACCATGCTGGTCAACGCTGGTGCATTCCTTCGGGAGCGCTACAACAACGATGCCACTGTTGTTTCGACGCCGTTTTTCCCGTCAGAAAGCTACAACCTGGACGTGTCGTACACTCGTTCCACGGACACACCGCGCACGTTGCAGAGTGCTGAGGGACTTCTGCGCGGCCTCTTCCCTGACATGACGACGTTTTACCCCGCTATACACACCGTGGACAAGTCAACCGATTTGCTTCTTACGGCGGAAGTTATACCTTACCCTTATGCGTTTTATAACTTGGATGAGGAAGGATCCAATGAGGTATGCAACCCTTGGGTTGATGCCGTCATTGATTTCCCAACGCTGATGTCGGTTGCCAAGGAAATGCACAGTGAAGGGTACTGCACGGACGCTGCAAAGAGGTGCGACTGCCTGCGCACCCTTTACGATATTGGAGCTGCTTTTGCGGCTGATGGACGAATCGCTAACTTCCCATTGATGCAAGCGCACCTGAACGATTTTCGCAGTGTTGATGCAAAGTTCTGGCTGTTGGAATTCGGCTACAACGCCACCGACGACATGGATCGCAAGATGGGCAGCCAGGGACAACCGCTTTCCCAGCAACTCATCGAAAATGCGCAGCAGCACATGCAGGGAAAGTCGACCTTTAAGCTGTATCACTACAGTGGTCACGACACGACGATGAGTCCTCTCTCTGCCACGTTTCGCGACGGCTCTCCGATTGCGTCCCGTCCGCCTTTTGCCCAGCTGTATGCGTTGGAGCTGCTGTATAACGACGAGACCAATGCGTACAGCATGCGTGTACTGCGCGGCCATCCCGGGCAGACGCCTGACACCAACTACGCGTTCAGCTGGGAGACGGACTTCCAACTTCGCTGCATGAACAGCAACGGCGAATTGTATGACGCTCCAGGTAACACGTGTCCGTTCTACGATTTCCAGCGCATGGTGGACTCGAGCAAGCCGGAGCATGCTTCGGGCCTGTGCTACCTTGACGATGACTACAAAGATCTCTTTGGTTGCCCGACGGGAGAGGGAGGTTCACTCACTAAGGCGTGCCAAGCGTATCGTAAGGTGTGCCCCGCGTGGTCATGCGGCTCGGGCCTCACTCTGGAAGCTGCGACGCTGCAGTGCAAGTGTAGCGATTCCTCCTGCATGAAGAGCGACGGCAACGGGGGCGCCGCGCAGGAGAGCAATGAGAAGAAGGTGAGCGCAGGAGCTGCTGCTGGCATCGCGATTGCAACGTTTGCGGTTGGAGCTATCGTTGTAATGCTTGTGGTTCTTGTCTGCTTCTCCCGCGGCCGGTTGAAGGCTGTAAAGCGAGTGGATTCTTCCAGCGAGTGAGGCTCTGCGATCGCGCCGCTATCGTGGGGTGTTTGTACCGACGGCGATGCGACCGGCCACCCCCTTCATCCGTTGCGCTAAGCAGACATGCATTTTTAAGGATTACTTGGGGTTTCGTGTAATTCTGTAGAATGTTAGGCGGGGGTGGGATTCTTTGATGGGTAATCGATAGATTCACCATATCGCGGTTGTATGTGGGGAAGAAAAAGCCCGGCATATATATATATATTTTTTTTTTTTTGATCAACACTTCATTTTTTAAAAAAATTTCTTTTTGTTTTCTTTGGAGAAGAGAAAACATTATACTTATTATTATTATTTTTTTTTTTTCAAAACGGATGCCGCGGCTTTGGACACACTGCAAAACGCTTGGAGTACACCTAAGGTTAAACAGACGATCAAAAATATATATGTTCTTATATAATATACTCAGCAGGAATGAAACAACAACAAAAAAAAACGGAATGCATAACGAATTTATTTTTGGAACTGAAAGTTAACAATAATAGACATTAGAATGGTCGCTATTGACAGCAAAAAAAAAAATCTTTTAGAAACTCGTGAAAGGTAATGAGCACGGAGTGATGAGGTTATGATTTTGTAGAAAATCCCTAAATTCTTACAATGCGAGTTTCTAATTTATTTATTTTTCTTTATTTTTAGGGTTAACTTAAGAAGGTACTGCGTTGAATGGATTTTTAAAATAGTTTTTTCTTTTTCCCATCCCACCCATTCCCTAAATCCATCTTCGCGGCGGGGTCTGAAAAATTTTCAGCACCCTGAACATACCATTTCGTAATTTATTCCCTTTATAGAAGAAAAATAGCCAGTGAAAAATAAATATTGAAGTAAATTAAAGAGTGATTGTATATCCTAGTTTTGATAAATATTGTAGTGCTTGACAAAATTCGAATGCAGGACAATACGTTTCTCTTCTCCCCTCGTTTCATTCTCTTCTAGCCAAAGATCTGGTTGTAGGTAGTATGAGGCCATACCAGGTCCAAAACTCGCCTTTCGCTATGTATTACATGCTGCCAAGTGTACGACAACCAATTTCCGTACTGGTAGACATACAATATGCCAAGAAAAGAAATTGGCTTTGTTTCCCTAACTTCCTAGCAAAAAAAGTCAAGGAGAAGTTATCTCACGCTTTCCACGCTGGATGAAGAAGAAAACTTTTGAATAAAGTGTTGTAAAATACAGCTTTTTTTTACCTATTCTAAGTCGTAGAATATTGAAAATATAAAACAATGAATAAGAAAAATGAAAACAAATGAGACAACAAATAAAAATCGTGGAAATCCATTTGCGCTCTCGACAAAAAAAGAATTGTTCTCACCATAGCTGCAGATGATGCACTTCGCGAGCTATCTACAAAGAGCATCGAGAAAATTGAAAACAAATACTGCTAGATGCGCAAACGGGAGTTGTACGTGGATACGGATCTCGTGGAAAAGGGGAAACGCGGACCGCCTTTGAGAGAATCACACGATAAAACCAGTAGATGAGTGGAAACAAACTTTTTGCACAAGGGGTAAGTTTATGCGCCTGTATGAACCATATCGAAAAGATAAAGTTTGCATTTTTACTCGTCGAGGACGGATTCTGACAGCATCCCCCAGAGAATTCACTTTAGCACCATGTTCTCCACCTAGAGCTAGCTGTCATAGAAAACGTCTTTTGGTGATGAAGAACATAATATAAAAATGAAGACTCTGGTCTCATCCCTCTCTGGTGCGCGTGCTATTCAGATTCGCTTATATCAACAATGTGCGTTTTGCCGTTTGCTTTGCCAAAGCAGCTCGTGGTCCGAGATGCCTTACCATGTTCTGCGGGAACCCAATCGGATCGTGGAGTTTTCCCAACGAAGCCAGAAGTTGAAACTCATTTTTGTTTTATCACACTATTTCTGCTGCGGTGTGGGCTGATGCACCCCTTTTCACGCAGTACATCGCCTTCCCTATGGGCATTGCGCATCTTCTTAACCCTGTTGTGGTTTCTGTGTGTGTGTGGAAAGACGTTTTCGCGGCGTTCTGTAAATACCCCAAAACAAAGGCATGGCGCCTCTGGAATCACGCATTTCGCTTTCGATGAATGGTTCCGCCATCTCTGTGCGAAAAGGTTTCTTTCGAAAGTAAAGTGGGGTTGTACCAACGATTGCGCACAATGTGCTCCATCTCCCTTGGCGAAGTTGCCATTGGCATTAAGATATTTTTATTTTTTCAGCCACACGCCAAGCATCAACGTTAGAAGAAAAATTCTGCATTATGCCAAAAAAAAAAAAAAACCTTTTCCACCTTATAATGGGCGTTTGGGTCTTCGTATGGCACACCGCCGCCTCCAACCAAAGCTTCGTTGAGAAAAAGGTGGGGAGGAAGGGGCGGGCAAAGAACATTTTCACCGAACCAATTCCACCAAACAAAGCGATGTTGGCCATAAAAGCGCCGCCCGCCCACACCCCGAGCGCACATAGATATATATTTTCCATAAACTTACGGGCCTTCTTTTTTTTTTTTCAAGACGATGATTTTCGAAGCGGTAGAGCCCGTATTGCCCGAGCGCCGCGCATCCCGCCAGCCCTTCGCCAAGCCCACTTGGAGAAAGAGGGCGGCCGTTCAAAGGCCCACCCGCGGGGGCCGCCGTTAGACTTGACGTTGCCAATTGCGGCGGTGGCGTTTTCATTTTTTAAGATAAAAGGTTTTGAAAACCAACCTGCGCCAACGCGTGGCGTTTCGCGTTCTTCCCTTCGGCGCCACGAAGGGCGGCGCCTTTTTTGCCCAGACGGCCGCCACCGCAAGCCATTCCCAAAAGGATGCCGAACGCAAGTCGCCCCGCCAGCCTTTTGAATTACTTAAAGGGGCCGGGCGGCTTGGCAAGCATCGCCGGGCCCCTTTCCCGCGCCGACGTTGGGAAAGCTCTTGCCCCCCGGCCTTCCAACGAAACGTTTGTGACCAGCCCCCCGCCGCGCTCTACAGCGGCCCCGCCCCTAAATATTTTTCATATTTTTGCCCGCGTTTCCGCCTAGATGGCGCGCCGGGCGGGAGGAAATGCCGGAAAGCGGCGGGCCAAGCAACCCCCATATACAAAGTCCGGGGGATCATTGCCGCGCCGCTTTTTCAGAAGGAATGGCTTGGGAAACGGCGGGTTCCCCATACCGCACCGGCCCGGAAATTTTTAACCGCCGCCGCACCCGCCGCATCCCCCAGCGGGGTTTTTTGTAGGAAGAGGCGCCGCTTTTCGGCACACCCCGCCGTTTTTCTTTTTTATTTTCAAACGGCCAAACCAAAAACCGCAGAAGCCGCCCACACACCCCACACAAACGCTTTCCTTTCATGGGGCGCCCCGCTTTCGAAGGCCGCGGGCGAACCCGCCCGCCCCAAAACCGCGGAAAATGATGCGACCCAAACGGGGCCTTCGGCCCCTGACAGCGCCACCTGCGAAACCATCGCCCTTCAGCAGCCCCCCGGCCTTTAGCGAGATTTCGCGGCGGCTCTATAACGGCGTGTTTTTAAGCTTTTTCGGCGGATAGATCGCATATTCTGGGGCCGGCCGGCGCCTGTCATGCGGCCGCGGGCCCGCACCATGCCATCAAAGCCGGGCCTTTTTTCGGTCACAGTCCAATTTGCGCCGCGGCGCCGAACCCTTCTTTGCGACATATCGAATCAACCCGCGCGCTTTAACAGCGAGTTCAAAAAGCGCGGTGACCAGAACGTTTTCTTTCACGAGTTCCCCAACTTGCCAAACAACCCCCATTCTCATAAAAGGTCTGCGGAATTATGTTGGTTTAGAAAATGTTCGACCTTTTGTGTTCTTAGGTTGATGTTGTGCTCCCCTTTTCTTTATAGTTAGCAGAAGCGGCTTTAAATCAAAGATGTTTGTTCCATTAATGTTTAAACATCTTCTCGCCTTGTGCGGGTCCATCTGGCGCGCCTTACCCGCCACTTATGAGAACCGATCCGCCCGCCATTATGTGAAAGTTTTTCCCCATTGAAAAATACATCCCTGCCCATCAGTTGGCCGTTATTCATGCTAACATGAAAACCATCCTCTTCCAACGGAGTCTTCTGTGAAAAATGTTGTCCGCCTCTATTTTTGGGTAATCTTACGCAAGGGATAAAGCCGTAGAAAAAAAATTTCTCTGGGAAATAAATTGGTACATGAAAATAAACGCGCTTTTCTTTGTTCCTGTTTTTCTTTTTTGCATCGTAAGAGTTTATAATTGCTGAAACAAAAAAGAAAGAGATTCAATTAAACTCACAGAAAGATAATTTCCAAATTACTACTCCTGAGGCGGAATGTAGAACATGGGCCATGGATTTGCGTATGAACATGATGGGCGAAGGCTCAAAGAAACCGACACTTTGCCATAGAGTCGATAGAAGCAAAGCAGTCCAAGAGGGACATGGTTTCCCCTATACATATCACAACGGTTTACTACGCCTGCGAGCACAGTCTGACAAGGTCTTAACTTTTGAAGATCTTAGACAGGGCATTGTAAAATTCGATGTTTGCGAATGCCTGTCTTTATTCAAATGATGCAATCGGCGTAGGCCGAACTTCATTTTGAATGGAGTCGGATAGCCGCGGAAAAATCGGAGATGTCATTCCGCTATGAAACGATTGAGCATGATGTAAATGTACGAGAACATAGTCTTATGCTACTCGAGTCACAATTTTAATTACAATACAATGAAGCTAATAGTGACACATGTGCTCGTAAGGAACGAATCCACGAAAGTGAAATTAGCATGGTAAACTGTCAAAGGAGCTTTGGGTAATGTGATCATGGGTTACAAGGTACTGTTGGAGAAAAACCAAATGTTAAAAGAAGAAATGGCGGATTATATGAAATTAAGAGAATAATTGCTTCTAAAAATGAAAAGACAGGATACTCCTATACGTAACAAGAAGCAAAAACCCCAAGGAAAAACTACACTACAATTCGTAGAGTTGCACACCCATGTTGGAATCCATAGCATAAAAGAAGCAGACGCCGAAAACTTCATCACCCAAGAAGCCTGCCCAACTTAAACTACATGCGATGGCTTTTGGTCAACACGCAAAACTAGGAAACAAGATAACTAGTCGACTGGTGCACGAAAAAGGTAAAAGTGCGAAGAAGACATCGTCAACTCCTTCATATGGATCCCTTTCGTTGTGTTTATTGTCCAGCGTTCCTTGGCACCGGAGGCGGGTTTGTCGACCACCCGATAATATTGTTGGTATATTTCAAGGGGCCATGGCATGTATGGAGTCTACGTCGGGACGAGAAATTTTGTCGTCCTTTCAACATCATTTTGCTTTTGCGGTGGCGAGAAGTTTTATCTTCGATAGGGCTTGGAAACAATTCGGTGTCCGGGTTTTAGTGTGGAATGAAGCGTCCTAATGTACGGAGAGTTAAAATGAACCTTGTAAATGATTTATTCAAATCCTTCTAGGCAGCAACTTATCTTTCGTTATGAACAGCAATTTGAAGTGCGACGATTTCGGGAGATTATCCGCATAGATGAGGAGCTGGATGGCCCATTTTTGGCGGCCTATAACCGTAAACTAAAGAAAAAAAAACCACCTGTTGCCGTTGCAGTAAGATGTGGCACTATTCAACCACTTGCTGGGTAAAAATACTACCTGAAAGAAACTGGAAAAAACATCAAAAAGCCTCCATTCAAGAAGCAATGAATCCTGGGGTCTTGTTTACAAAAACAGAATACACGTAAAGCCGATTCACGCATTTGAAGCCAGAGATCGATGTGCCAATACATGACAGATGGAAAACGTTCTTCATTCAGGAGTAATAGAAAAGGACAGATACACCAAAACGTTTATTAATGTCTGGAAAATGTTGTAGACATACTCCGAGCCCAGATTTGCGACCCAACCATAGTTGTGTTGGCCACAGAAGCCAATGAAAAAAGCATTGGGAATGCGAGGCAAGACGATGTGGGAACAGCAGGCATCAAATTTGAGACGGCTCCTGAGATTTGCACGACGACTTTACTTGGAACTGGATCTAGCGGCAGCAATTTCCTTTCGTCGAAAGACTTGGATTAAAAGAAAGCAATGCCTTGCAGTACGGTCGAACTCTGCGTTCTTTTCTTCACCTCGCCAAAAATGCACTGAACATGTACATGATGGGTTTATAAAAAATGAGTGCGGAGGTCTCGGTGCCACAAACTTGGTCAACGGAACATCACGAATTAGGTGCGATTATATTTCAAATGCTGACAGAGAAATCCTGGCTGCCTCTTCACCTGGCGTGGGTAATGGCCAGTCGGTGGAGGGAAATAGCACTCCTCCAGATAGAGAGAACTTTGTTCGCCACCCAGAGGACACACACAAAAAAAATAATCCTCGATTGGTAAGCACTCTCAAAGATGTTCAAGATGGATCCGTTCCGGGCATCCAGATACATCCTTATTAGAGGAAAAGGTGCCTAATGGATTGTAAAGATACGATATGAATTGGCCCCAGATAAACCCTTAGCAACATGGAGCGCAGCAGACATCAACGAAATCTTCAAAAGATGGGAAACGACGGCGCATTCCGTAAAAAGAGGAGCATTTGTACATGCGGCGGTTTAAATGGTGCATCACGGTTTGGATTCACGCCAGCTCGCACTGTTAGGAAGGCACGCAGACCAGCTAGAGTTTCCACGAAGCATGGTGAGATACCACGGAAAAAACAACAATCGTAATAAATCAATTAGTGGTACACACATTGTTGATGTGAGGGATTTACAATATTTTTGCCAATGAGTAATGGTCATAAACAGAGAATGTGTAGAAAAATAAAGATCCATAGTTTTTAGGTCATAGCTGCCTACGACGAATGACATGATTCTTCGAGAGTGTCCGCAGAGCAAGATGTATCAAGCATATCTTTACAACAGGTAGCAGTGCCCACGTTGTGTTTGGAAACAATCCTAGATAGAATGAATACGATAGCTCGTTGACGTTTGGACAGCATCTGGAAAAAATTACTTACTCCGCTTCACGTAGCTCAAACAAACAACAAAGGAAAACTCGTTGGTAAATTACAGAGAAGACTGCTCAACTGTTATTAAAAGCAGGGTTTTTGCATACAAATCATGAAGATAAAAAAATAGTCTTTCATTTGCCTATTCTTCGTTGTCGATGAAAAAAACACAGGACGGCTGCGACGTTTCATTGCCTGTCCAGTGACCAAGAATAAAAAGGATAGTTACGAAGCACAAGGACCACGAAAACATGTATCTGCATACATAGACGCGCTGCTTTTGAATTCGGCTGCCGTGTTTGACTGAGAAGCGTCCTTTTTTCAGGTAGAACCTCCTGTGGAATTGTGACTTCAGTGCATATATCGCTTAAAAATGGTACTTTGGTGCAATTAAAGCATTTGGCAATGGGATAAAAATGTAATCCTGAAATATTGCATGCTCTTGCAAAAATGCTGGCGAGATATCCATTTGCCGTATTATCATAATATGCGGCAACGATGTCACTTCCTTTGACCACTTCAATGGATAACATACCCATTGCTGGTGACACACCAGCAGTAAAAAGATGGAACGTGAATATTGTAAGCACTATGGTATAATTTGGAGCAACTCTAGGGGAGCATGCAAGTGTAGTGAAGAGATAAAAATTTCTCGGAGTCCATTTTGCTAACTTCTTTCAAAGGGTTTCTCTAGCTTCAAAGCACAGACGGAATCTTACTCTCTATACCAGCGTTAAGGTTACTCACGGGGAAATAATGAGAAAATTTAACGCCTAGATTCTTTTTCACGTCTTCTCTATAGGAGAAATCGTTATTCAAGTATGGTTTTTTTTTAAATCGTGAGTCGTCGCTTGTCACAGATCCACAGAGGCCTAGTACAATTCAATGATTCTGTGGCTTTTTCATCTGTTGCATTGAAATTTGGACAGGTATCATAAAATAGAACCAAGGAGAGTATGTGATAACCTCCATAAAAAAAAGTTCCCTAATCTTCTACATGGGGGAAGGATATATCACTCAGAGGATGAGACGTCATTTTACTTCAAAAACTTAGAGGAACACCTTTTTTTTTGAGGATCATGGAGTGCAGTACCATGCATAATTGCGGAGGAAGAGACAAGTGCAGTTCAGTTAGCCTCACGGGCCTTTGGTATTCATTTACTTGAAAATGTGGACTTATACATTGATAAAACCACACTGATGTCAATAGCTAGAACAGTGTTATCAAAGTCCAGAGCTTTAGATACATAGAATGCGAAGCGTTTGATGGAATTCTTTTCGATTGTGGGATCACAGAAACAAACAAGTACACTAAGTCGGAAGATAATCTTGTGGACAGCATTTATCGTGGAAGACTACACACGAAACAGAAATGTGAGAATAGGAGAGAATTGACTTGCCATGGAGTAGCAAGAAAGACAAGAGAGAACCATTTTGACTTTATCATTCCTACTTAAGCTGTTATCATCACCCTGTGTGGGATTTTTTTTGTACAATTTATATGAATGTCTGTTTTTTTTTCACTGTGAACATTAAGAGATGCGTTAAAACGATATCTTTTTTGCTCTTTTTTGGTTTAAAACTTGGAATAGATAGGTTTAGTGGGAAAAAGAGTGATTTTAAACAAAATTACTCTCAATATTTATTCTTGTTTGTTATCTGCGTGGGACGCTTTCTTCTGTAAACCCATCATGTGCATGTCA
>JASANV010001458.1:0-63121 GCA_030849715.1 Trypanosoma mega | reverse complement strand
TGCATGTTATCAGATGTCTCGCTCACGGAAAACGATCGGGGTGAGTATTGATGTCTGCATCACGCGCGTCGTTGTGCCGTCTCTGCGCGTTGGGGGCCGGTGGCGCTCTCGCACGTGCTTCGTACCGTCACTCCGCACGGGCAGCGGAGACGCATAGCGGCACTGCTGCTGCGGCTGCGCAACGCACGAAAAAGAACAAAAAAAAGAAAGAAGGCGGGGAGGGGAGGGGAGCGAAAGCGAGCGGCTGGCGCGGGGTCAGAGATTGTTCACCCGTTGTATACAGTGTATTCATGGAGAGCGCGCAGAGCCGCACGGCTACGCGGCTGCCAGCGGCAGCACTGTACCTCATCACGCTGCGCGCCGTGCCGAGTAGTCTCGCCGCACCGATTGGACCCAACGCCACGGACGCGGCGCCGTCCTGCCCGGGGCGGCTGTGTCACGCTGCGCCGCGCGCCACAGACCTCATCCACGCAATTCGGTGTAGTATAGTTGTCAGGATGGCATCGGTCATAATCATCAGCGTCGTTAGGTGGAAGACGCATCAATAATCAGCGGTCCGCGCGGCGCCTGCGGGCAGCCAGGGGGGGAGGAGGGGGGAGGGGAGGGCGTCAGCTGGTGTTCTTAGATTTGTGTTGGTCGCTCATCGGATGGTCGGCGGAAATGTGCAAACAATTCGTCTCTCATCAGTAGCCGAGCGGAGCGGGCGGGGTGAGGAGGGGGAGAGAGGAAGCGTGGCGGCGCGGCGTCAGTCGGATGAGTAACAGTTGAGGTAATGCGCACGGCATATTTGTCCTCAGAGCGCGTGGCGCGCTCAGATGGTAATTCCATTTCGAACATCATTCCGCCGCGCTGCGTCGGGAGTGGCAAAGCGGAGAGCGAAGGGGAGAGGAGCGCGAGGCAAAAGTGCGCGGCGTCAGCTGGTAGTGCATGTTATCAGATGTCTCGCTCACGGAAAACGATCGGGGTGAGTATTGATGTCTGCATCACGCGCGTCGTTGTGCTGCCTTCTTTTTTTTTTTTGCTTGTTTGTCTATTTTCACTATTTTTTTAAATATGTTGTGTGTTTTTATTCTTGATTGAGGACATAGAGATCATAAAAAAGAGATGCTTTGTTTATATTTTGTCTTCTTTTTAGAAGAGGTTGTGTGTAGTGTTGTTAATGTTTTTGTTTTTTGTGTGTACACATGTCGGATTTTTTTAAATATTTTTATTTTTTTTTCTTTAATTTCTATATTTCACTTCTTGGTGGTGCTGTGGTTGGCATGAGTGGATGCGGCGCCTGTGCGGATTAATGTGTCTTCCGCTTCTTCAATGATTTCCTCATGCAGCGCGCGCAGCTCCGCCTTTACTTCATCAGAAAGACGTATACGGGTGTGTAGCAGACGCCGTGTTCGAACTAAGTGAAATAGACTGACGTCTCTGTTGTAGTCGCGCAGCTTATCTGACCAGTGGTGTCGATACATCCACCCGTCTCGCCCGGAAGCCGGAAGTGTTGTGTCGGGAGCGTCTACCTCAATCCACACCCATCGCTTATTTGGCTTTTCGTGTGTGTGGGGGAGGGGGCAGCCGTCTTGTGTGGAGTACGGACCGCGAAAGTCGATATTTAGGAGGTTTGCACGACTGAAGGCACCGAACAAATGCCGCCGGTGGTTTTCATACACCTCCTCGATGGTGTAATTGTCTTGCAGCAGTTTGGTGGCAGCGACGGCGACTTGGTACTGTGTAATCGTCCCACCACGGTCGAGGAACGTGCGCTGCAGACTCTCACTGAATACGGCCTTGACCCACACCACGTTTGGGCTTTTGCAGAGCGGGCAAAGCACAATACGAACGGCTAGTCGACGAACAAACTGCGTGGCCTGCGCTTCTGCGCACGTCATGTCCGTATCCGTATCCCCTAGAAAGCTAATACCCTCCTCTCTCGTTTCATCGGCATGTTCAGTGCGGAGTCCAGTGCTTGTACTGATGCGATTAGTCTGGCTATTAGTTTCATGCGCGGCTGTCTGTCTCAGACCATGACGAAGTTCTTGGCGTTCCATGTGTTGCAAATCCGCTGCGGTGCGGGCGGCTAGTTTTGCCATACATGCATGACACACCACATGCGGCGGGGACTGTTGACCTTTATACGGGCACGACCGCGGCCGACGCTCGGGGCAGCAGAGAAGCTGCACAACATCCAGTTTGTACTTTTTTATCCGGCAGCAGGCACACTCGACTGCAGCAAGAGCGGCGCATAGGATGGCATTTTGGTGCGCCACGTTAACGTGACGGCGAAGGCGGCTCTGTAACTGCTGCGATGAGGTGAGAAGGTGTGTGCGCCAATGCGTACCTGCGTCCATACCGGGAACGAACGAGTCATTAAGTCGGTGCATAATGAAACACACAAACACTCATTTACATATGTACACAAACAAAACACTTTTTTTTTCTTTGTATGTTGCCTCCTTTCTTGTTTTCCCCTCAACTACTTCACTTTCTTTGAGTGCCACAGATAACTCTTGCGCAAAGTACCTTGAACACAGTTGCGCAATCGATAAGTTAAGTGAAGGTGTCGGAAAACAAGGCTAAACAAACAAACAAATTTAAGAAAATGTCAAAAAAGGAAAAGAGACAACAAAAGAAGCAATAAGATGTGGCATGATCGATGTAGAAGCTAAAGGAGCTGGAAATTTTGTTTTTGTGCGACATTTACCTCTTTCACTCTCCCTTTTTTTTTTATATTTTCTCTTGCTGTGTTTTTTTTTTGTATATTCTATTTAATTCGTTATACAGGGTTCTTGTTTGTATGTGCAGTCTTTATTGGGGTCTTACTGCTGCTGTCGTGGCTATTGTTTCAAAATCATGATTCACAACCGTTTGACAAATGTGTATATTTTTAGTCAAACTTGACCTCGTCCTCAAACCACTTTGACCCCATATTACCCCAACGTTAGACTCTTCCATATGTCTCTGTGTTGAATGGCAGTCGCCATGCTCGAATTTCCCCGCCATCTGTTCCAGTCAGAAGCTCTCCCCGTGTGATGGAGGTAGCAGACGCCATGACGAGTCCTTCATGGAGCTTGACTTGTCGCACCGGCTCTGTCGTGCGCAGCGACCACTCAATTGCTGTGGAGTCATCACTTACAGTGAGTAGTGTGTCGTCGCTAATAAACTCGAGCCCACGCACGTAGTCCGTGTGTCCAGCAAAGGTTAAAGCCCCGGAACCGAATTCACTCGTTTGAGGATCAAGGTCAACGGCAAAGACAAATTCAGAGCAGGCAGCGTAGATCCAAGAAGTGGTACTACCAATGTGGTTATCACTAACATTGTCGCCGTGCACGACACACGCACCTGGGAGAACCGAAATATGATTGACAGGGTTTTCAAACTCCTCAAATGTGGCAACGAGACGTCCACCCCGTTGTTGATCGTTTTCCATTTCCACAGTGTTATCATTATCACTACTATGAACATTGCTCAAGTGGTTGAAGCCATTACCGTGGGCGGGTGGGTTTATGTGCCAGAGGCGAATCGCACAGTCCTCCGAGGCGGTGTAAAGGAGTCCAGGGGTCGGCGCGAGCGCCAAATCGTTTACCGTATTCGTTGCCGCCCAAAACCGATCCACCGGTGGCACAGCCGCTGCACCTGTGGAACTCGACGCCAGCGCGTGGGTGTAGACGAGCCCATCATCGCAGGCACTGACAATTCGAGGATCCTCACCGGGCAGATACAACACCTTATTCACGCCATCCCCAAACCCGCCGAGGGTGGCGACGGGGGTGCGCACATCGCGAAGGTCCCAACGCGCAATGGTGCGATCATCCGATGCGGTGAGGAGTGCCCACGCGTCGTCAGGGAGAAAGAGGGCGTGATTGACGGGGCCGACGTGATGGGAGAAGCGCGCCGTCTCACAATCGCCCGGGGCGTGGCGTAAATCCCAAAGCGCCGCCGTGTCATCACCGGAGGTTGAACAAAAGATGGATACATGGTGCGGCGAAAACTGAAGGGATGTGACCACCTCGGTGTGGGCAGAAGGAATAGACAGAAGCATATCTATAACAATAGGTAGTATCAAAACAAAGAAGCAATAATACAATCGTAAATTAAAAAATATTCTTTTTTTTTTATTCGCTTATAATGCACAATTAAAATTATTGAACAGATACCGTAGCGCGTATATAGAATTTTAAAAATGAATGTATATATAAATATATATATATATATAGAGAGAGATATGTTTTTCCCTTTTTCCACTATTCCCTTTGTTTTCGTTTTTTTCTCCCTTTCCAGCACTTTGCAGTTCTTCTTGTTCTTTTTTAATCTCCTCTTTTCGTGTTTTATTTTTCTGTTTTTATCGCCTTTTTCTCCAGACCTTATGAGGCGTCAAGTGTTGTCTCCTTTTTTTTTTTTTTCCTCCCCCTTAATTAAAACGAAGAAGAAAATTAAAAGAACAAAAAAATGAATATGCTCCTACAGTCTTGATCCTGCCTCGAAATCACTCAGATAGAAAAAAGGGAAAAAATAGGAAGAGAAGTAATATTGCTTTCCAATTTCGAAAGCAATCCATACAGTTTTGTTTACAACTTATCGTTTTTCCCCCCGAATGCTCATTCAATAATAAATTTAAAGATAAAAAAATAAGTAAAAATTGGAGATATAGAGGTGAATTATTATTTTTTTTTTTTATCCATGACTCACGAAAGGACGGTTCTCGGATTTTCCTTTTCCCCACAAAACTCCCCGCCGCGAGGTGCGTGTAGAGGTGGTTGGGAAGGAAAATGTTGGAAGTACCAAAGGAATCTTTTTAGATTCCACCTTAATGCGACAGCAGGCTAAAAGAGAAAAAGATGAAAAAAGAGAAAAAACGTTTTTATAGCAATTCCAGGATCCCAGTTATACAGGGAAACAATAATAGTAAGATTTTCCCTTTAAAACACATTCTTTTCACAAGCTCCTAATAAAGATACTCACACAGCCCCTCACCCACCTCGAAAAAAAGATCAGTACGAAAAGAAAGAAAAAAAGAAAAAGCAACATTGAGTCACACCACAAGAGTTTGTACAATTGTTTCTTTGTTGAAGTTGCAGTCACACATTTTCTTCCTTTTGATCTTTTCAAGGAGTTAAAATGTCCCCCTCAGTCACCCAACCCCTCCTTCTCCCTTCCCACTCAGACCCCCCCCCCAAAAAAAAAAGAATCGCAGTATACAGTATCCATTTTGTTATTCTCGTATTCGTATGAAGTAATGAGCTAGTGTACACAAATGATCAAAGCTCAGAAGCAAAAACCAGACTATGAAACAGTAGAAAGAGACCAAAAGAATCAACAAAACAGAGGATAGAGAGCGACAAAAAACCAACACAAAAACGATACCCAGAAGAAAAGTTTCACATCTGCTTCTTTGTTCACTTTACTCCTCTCCATTTTTTCTTGCAAAAATCAAACGAAGAAAAGAAAAAAAAAAAGAGAGAGCCTCCGAAATGCATGTTCCAACGCCATTTTTGTTACAAATTCACACCCACGTCGTGCACGTAACGCGTTTCCATCTTCTCGGCATGGGATGCGTCATGCTGTAATTGTCGCACAACAGCTCCCTTTTCCATTGGTAGCGAGAAGAACTCCTCGCACCAGTCCGCCCCCTCCGAGCCTTTTCTTAGCCTTTCGTCGGGCCAAAGCGTCACATTTGTTACCGTATCGTCTCCTCCAACCCGATGCTCTGTTAAAAGCGACAAGTGTGTGTGTGGGAGTTGAGCCGCGGCGTGGAATTGCATTGCATCAAGTGGTGCAGCATGTTTACGGTCGTAATTCATAACATTTATCCCATTATGAGCGAGTGTGGTGTGGTGTATGATCAATTCCCCATCGTAATGCCATTTGTAGTTATCCCCAGCGCGCAGTCCAACATCGCAGTGCTGTACAAGCGATCCTGTCATAGCTGCCGAGTGCTTTGTAGAGGTGTAGCCCAGCTCCACGCCTTGCTGGCAGTATTGAATAATCGTAGAGGCGATGAGGACTACACGTCGCTCGTTTGGTTCCGCAGAGAGGGCAATTCCTTCATGCATACATGACTCAATAATTGTGTTCATGACAAGTAAACTCCCGCCCCCGCCGGCCCGCTTTGGGACACCGGAGTCAATGCCATCATCCTTCGTGTGCGCGATGACGCTGTCCACAACACGGTGGTGTCCACCGGAGAGGTATAAGGCATCGTTATCATCATCCGCAAAGGCCGTATCCCATGAGGGAAAGTTCGTCCAAACTGTGCGATTGCTATGAAATTCGCACATGATGCACTCCACACCCATTTCCGCCCACTGCACAAGGGTATCTGCGAGGTGTATGCGAGCCCCACGCCCCGCTGCTATGGCCGGGCCACGCAATTCCACAAAGAAAACGTGTTGTAAGGAAACCATTGCATTTTTTGTGGCGGAAACGGCAGCGGAATGTTTATGATGATGCCCCGTTCCAGACAAAATCGCCCCGCGTACGCCAGCTCCAGTGATGAAAGCATACCTCCCACTTAGAACGGCGGACGCACCGTCCACATGAATCGTGCGCCAAGCCGCTGTACGATCCGGTCCATGGCTCGTCAGCACAATCGGACTGCTGGCGGTGCCATTGAGGTGAAGGTGACCGTGCACACGCACCACGGCACCGGGTTGCAACACCACCGCACATCCAGAAGGTATAGCGAGAGATTTCTCAGCAGGGATCGTCACAAGGCCATGCACAAACAGAGGACAACGCAGTCGTGGTGGAGAGGTTGGAGGAGAATCACCCTGATTTCCTGTTCGAGTCGTAAAGATATCGGCATCCTTGTAGAGCACACTATCGGGATCGAAAATTCCAGACTTTGTGGTGTGCACCAAACTCTGTGGTGGGGGCGAAATATCTAACATACGCACTGATCGATGCGCTGTCACGATACGCATTGTTGTCCCAGATGTTTTCGAATCCCCGTGTTGTCCTCCCTCGTGTCGTTGTGGCCATTTTGTTTGCAATTGCACGGTAGATGCCATTGAAGTAAATAGTAAAGGCCCGCGTTGGGTATGTTGAGCATCCATTTCATCCACCTGCTCCGGGTGAGGGGCGAGGCGAACTGCACTGAAACCACGAATGAGCATTGTCTGCGCACCTTTCGCCTCCCCTTCTCCGTTTCGGTCGTACACCTGTAGAGGGAGATTACGGCGATTCCATATGTATGATGTATCATTCCGCCAAAGTGCACGCGCGACAACAACACCCGACCGCTCCGCCCCGGGCCAAACATGCGGCACAACAAGCTGCAACACCGCTTCCCCCGCTGCTTTTTGGTCATCCTGCTCTATTGTTGATTGGGTTGTCATGGCGCTAGAGGTTGTGTGTTGGAGGAATTCCATCGGTGACGGTTTGGTGAAATGCCGCATGCCAGCCTCCGCGGAGCCGCGCGTGGAGTCTTCCAATGCAATGGGAATATCAACCAAAATGGGTGACACCCCATTGTGCGCCAAATTCTCGCGAAGTGCGGGGGACAGCTTTGTCACATTCGACGGGACCGACACGCGTGCGCAGTAGAGTCCGACAGTTGTGATACGCTCGCACAAAGGTCCAGGGCAGAGGAGAGGCATCTCGGGGGCGGGTCCACGCACCCCAATAGTTGTCCATTTGCCCGAGTCAAGCCGAGAGCCGATGAGTCGCACCTTTGACGCGAGACGTTGGCGAAGCGCACGAACTTCCTTCGCCATCATCGAGCCGCGACCACCGAGGAGGCGGAGGTGTGGTAGTTTTGTATCACCTTCACCCTCTGTGTGGTCATTTGTTTCTTTTTGAACGATTGTGGTTTCTGTTTCTGCTGCTGCTGCTGTGGTGGTAGTGGTGGTTTCTTCCCTTCTCGGGGGATTGTTTGTATGCCCAAACAATGTAACATTTTCCATTCCTGTCCCCAGCACACTATCCTCTGGCAAATTCAGCACATCATCTCCGTAGATGGCTGTCAAGGAACGAAGAATTTTGACTCGCTGTTTGAGAAAACTTTCTCTGATCCACGCATCGCCGGTGTTGGGATCATATTGAGCACCAAATGTTGCCACGCTCGCCCCTTTTGTGTAGCGTAGGATGGTTTGTAACTCCCCTTGGGCAAGAGCCACAGATTTTGCAAAATGTTCTGGTCCCACAAAACGTAACAAACGGTGTAGAATTTGCAAGTAACGTTTAAAAAGAGTCTTTTCCTTCAGAATGAGCTTATCCACACTCGCCTCTGCGCAATACATGTAGGGTGAATAAAAAAAAGGTTTGCGGTGGCATTTAGCGAAGATCGTGTCATAATCCCATGCCATCAGACCCAAATAGAGAGGCATAGACTTTTTCCTCTCTTTTGGCGTTTCGCCATCCTTTGCGGAGGGCATCATACCAAAAAAAATGGCCTCATCATCATAGTCACCGTTCTCTAAAATGGTATTGATGGCAATCCATGCCATATACTGTGGTAAATCAAAAAAGCGTGTTTCCGTGGATGTTGTGTCTTTTCCATCACCTGTTCCCGTGTCGTAGAAGCCAAGCTTTTCAACTTCCCCCTGCATCCTCTTATAGGCCCACGCGTAGGAACTATTCTTGGTGTATGTGGGCACAAAATTCAAGACGTGATTATTGGGTGGCGGACGTGGCACAGCAGACGTCTCGGCCACCTCCAACCCTGCCTTTTCATTCCCGTCGTATTTCTCCCTCACCTCTTTCCCCATGCGTCGCCAAAGTGACACCCGCGCCGCGTACTCCGTGGCGGTCTCAAACAAACGCGGATGAATTGCGGATGGCGTCTCCCGCACATGTGCGGCCGCCTCGTCAAACTCCTCCAGCGCCGCAAAAGCCCTTTGCATGCGTCGATGCACCGCCATAGCGGGGGGCTCGAGGAGGAGATACACCCCAAGTGTTCGTCCGCGTTGGGTGCCGTTTGTGACGGCGGTGTCGGCCTCGGTTGGGGCGCATGGGTGGACCGCCGTTGGGTTGGGTGCGGCAGGGTAGCAGCGGAGCTCCACCAACACCGCGTAGGAGAAGAAAAGGTCCAACTGTTGAAGGAGATCAATGGAGGTGCGGTACGAGAGGCGGTGTGTGTCCTCCCAAAGGGAAAGGAGTATAAAGTCATGTAACTTCACGGGGGTGTTTGTGGCAAATGGGGGAGAGACGGGGGTGGGGAAAGTAAATGGAACCTCACTGTGAATGTACAGTGACCGCTTAGATGTGCGCTGAAGTTTTAACGAACTATGACCATAAAATGTCGACAACACATGAGACTTTTGTGATGAATAGACACGTGGTTCCGCTGTGGAGGAGTCCGAGGTGAGACGCTCCAGAACTAATTCAATGGGAAGTGTGATGCGTTTACTTACGGTGCGCCACACTAATGCAAAGTCGTCATCCATGACAAAACTCACCCGTGTAAAGTTCATTTGGGCAACAGAAGGTAACGCCTTTTGCCTAGCGAGGGCAGATTCGAGCCATTCTCCTAGTCCTGCATCGAGTTCACTCCTTCCAAGGATACTAAAGACGAGAAAAATTGCTACCATGGCACACAATGCTACAAATATCAAAAGTTTAAGGATTCGGCTGCCTACAACTTTCCTTGTGCGACGTAAGCGGTGGCGTTCCATTTATGTCGTTTAAGTTTTCTTCTTCGTTTTTTTTTTTTTTAGTTTTTGGCTAATGTGAAAATAACTTTTTTTAGGATTGAATGATGATTTTCTCTCAATATATATACATAAATATCCGCTTCTCTCTATTTTTCTCGATGTGCTGATGCGTGCTTCTAAGTAACTTTCAAGACGACGGTTGCAGTTATTCTTTCAAAGAAAAAAAATATATATAGTTCTCTTTTAAGAAAAAGATAATTTTTTTTCGTATTTTTCCCGCTAGTGAATGAGATTTATATATATATATATATATGTTTGTCTACCCTTTCAATAAAGAATACAAAAACAGGCGAAACAAAAAAAAAAAAAGGCAAGAAAAACTAAATGGAAAAAAAAAAATAGAAAAAAAAAAGTATACATCAACGCTAAGAAGAGCAAAACCAACAACAACAAAAAAGCAGCCAAAAAAATACAATTAAATTCTGTTCGAAGAAAAGAAACATTCTTTTTGGTCGCCTTGATTCATCATAGCATTTTAGTAACATATATGTAAATATATATATATATATATATATATATATATATATATATTGTATGCTTTCATCTTTTTTCCTTTCCTCTGTACGTATGAGCTTGTGCATCTATGAGTAACTTCCTTCCCATTTTTTTTTGTTTTCATTACTGTTACTGCTATTTTATTCTCCGCTCAATGTCTGTTTCTGTAGCCATTAAAAAAGGTAACAATGAAAGAATGGAAATAACAGTAATAACAGTAATAATAAAACTCAAAGGCCATATGAAATGGTCATCTTGTCACTTCCCACCTCTCTCAGTAGGGATAAAATTTTTCATTTAGCTTTAAACTTGTTTTTATGGCAAAAAAGAACAACAAAAAAACAACCAAAAATGAAAAAAAAAGAATAATTTTTTTAAATAAAACGAATCCAAAAGTGATATATATATATATATATATATATATATACATTAAAAAAAAAAGAAGTAGCATTACTGTAGGCAGTTGAAGGTGTTGTTGTTTTCACACACACCCAAACATTACTGTCAAACCTCCGCATCTTCGAGCATGACGAGAAAAATCCCACGCAGTTCCTCCCCGCACGTTCGTGCCTTTGTGAGGTGCGTGGCGAGGGCATCAAAGTGTCGCACAATGCGCCGCCAACGCTCCGCCCGTTTGTCCCCCGCCGGCGCGTCGGTTCCGCAGTGTGGGCACCGACTCGGCGGTGTGTGCGGCGCCGTCTCGGCTGCGCGTGGCGTTTCGTGTTCGGCGGACTCCCGAAGCGCCGCCTCCCGCGAGTGGCGGAGCGCCTGCGCGTCGAGAAGCGGCGTGGACGGCGCGCGCGGGGTGACGTCGACGGGCCGCGACGGGCTCTCCGCGTGGGCATTGAGGGGAGTTCGTCCGGTTTGGGGATTTGGGATGTGTACACTCTCCGTAGGCGCCGGGTGTGCGCCATTGCTTTCCCGTTTGGTGCGGTTCGTCCCGTTTGCCTTTTGTTTGGCGCATGACTGGACGCGTTTGGGTTTGGTTGAGGTTGGCAGCGGGTTGGCACCGGGAGTGGGAGTAACCGCCTCTGCCTCGTTCGCCGTCGGGGTGTCCTTTTCCGCTGGAATGGTTTGGACAGGGGTGACCTTTTCCGTTGTGTGGTTTATTTGCTTGTTTGTGTTTATTTGTTTGTTTGTGTTTGTGTGCGTTGGTCGGCGCGGGCGCGTGGCAGGGCCGCCGCGGCGTCGGGGTGGGAGAATGTCTTGCAACTCCACAAGCATTTTCTGCACTGCCGCCCCATTGGGCGGCAGCTGCGCCGCGTTTTGGGGCAATGTGACGACATCCGCGAAGTTATACGCCGCCCCCTCTGCCCTTCGCTGGCGCTTGGACGGGGCGCGCGTCGGCGGCGTCGGGTTCGGCCGCTTGGACGGGGCGCGGCGTGGGAGATGCACCGCCCCGCTCGGGGTGAGCGCCTCCAACCGACGCGAAAGGGTGTCGTCGTCCCTTTCGGACTCCCCGCCCGTCTCTGCCGCCTCGCTCGGGGTGCGGGCGTCGCTCCCCGGGGCGCTGGCCGCGTCCGGGTTGGGCGGGCGGTACGGGAGGGGGAGCGGCGCCGTTGTGCTCACGCGGGAGGCGGACCGCGCCCGACGGCTCGCCGCCACGCGCGGGGCGACGCAGCGGAGAAAGTGCGCCATGTCGTCCGCGGCGAGCTGCTCCACCAGCGCGCACGGCGCATCCGACGCGTCCCCGGCGTCGAGTTCGGCCGCAAAGCCGTTCGCGTCGGCCCAGCGAAGGACGACGTGGCGGGGGAGTTCGATCCGCATGAGGTGCTCCTGTCGAACCACGCGGAAGTGGAGAAGGGCGTCGTAGTCGATGCGTAGCGGCGTCGTCGTCGCGCCGGCGGCGTCCTGCGCGAGAAGCTCCGCGTGGTTTTCGTAAAAGCATAACTCACCACCCGCGAACTGCGCGGCGGCAACGATGCAGCGAAGAAGAGAGTAGCGCGTGATGGACTGCGACACGCACGCCATTCTTGTTGTTGCTGTTGTTGTTGGAGTAATAAGCGTCAATGACTTTGCTTCCTGTATGACTAAATGTTTACGGATGATTAAAAATAAAGATGAGGAGGAAAGGATAACTTATACACATTATGTGATTTTTTTTTTTAACAAGAAGTAAATGAAGACGTTAATTATTAGAGGCGCAAGTTTACATAGTTCTTTTTTTTTGTTTTTTGGTTGGGCAGTTATACAAACATGAATATGAATACACTTCTTTCTCCTTTGTTGCTCCTTTTTTTTTTTTTTTCATTTCCGGAGATCGCCAGAGCGCATCAAGAAAAAGAAACAATTCATGAATAAAAAGCTCATTTACTCTCTGTAGATGAGAGACTCACCTGCAGAAATTCATACAACTACACTATTTGATAAAGCGATAATGGTAATCATAATATATATAATAACAATAAAAAAAAAACACGACGAAACACTAAAATAGCGAATATCCAATAAATAACAAAACCAAAAGAACCAAAAAAAATACATATATATAACGATAAAATTGTTGAACTACACATCTGTGTGATATGTGCGTGGTCGAATGGGCCATTCGTGTGTTTGCAGCGTTGGTGCGCGGAGGTGTTCCTCACGCAGTCGTTTCACAATATCTCCTCCTCTAGAGCCCCCAGCCGCACCCATAGCGAAGGTTGTCACCAGTGAGGCCGCGGCAATGACCCATTTTGGGAATATCACGGTCTCCACTCTCCGATCACATGACCCCGCATCCACAGGTAATCCTCGAATCCACGCGCGAATCAATGCCCGATCCTCTCTCGCTGCATGGCGTCCATGCACTCCATCCAGTACATCATCCTCATCATCGCTACGATCATTCATAGTCTTATGATCATTCTTGGGCCATTGTGGTTTGCATAGGAGTGGTGGCGACTCCACACGTAACGGCCCCGCGAGGTATGGGATCAATGTCATCGATTCCAGCGCCGGGGCTGTTTCCTGATACGCCACACGCACCATCACGGCGAACCCGACCTCCTCCCCCGCGAGACGCGCGGAGACGTGACAAACACGTCCATTCCGCAAATACACACACCGTCCATTTGGCAAAAACTGCAACCCAAAGACATCTCCCTCCTGCGCCGTTTGCGTTCCCACCACCTCAATCATCTCCCCGTGTTCGTAGAGGCGAAATCCTAATGGCCCCGTCGTGGCGTCTGCGCTGAGGTGAATGGCGTATGTGAGGTGTTGCCACGCCATTCCGCTCGACGCATCATGCAGGAGGCCAATGACCGCACGTGTGCGTGAACGGGTGCAAAAGCGCACACCGCAATAGGACGCCAAGGGTGGACGAGCCGCGACACAAGGCTTCGTGAGGGCAAAGGCATCCCAACCATTATCATTAGAACGATTCGAATGAGTATGGGAAATGGTAAAGGGGCTCGCACCTACGCGGGAGATGGCGCAACCATCTGGATGCGAATCGCAAAGCATGCCAAAGATACTCGTAAATGGTGGCACAAGTGCACGACCCGTGGGAAGTTGCGATAGTGGCACAAAAGGTGAAACACACGTTGCCGTTGTTGTTGTTGTTGTTGTCACTTCTGTTGCTGCCATCCATGCGTCCGCGAGTTTGTCTGCATGTGTGTCATCCGGATGACATGCATGGTCATCCCCGTACGGCTCAAGAAGCAGCTGAAGTTTCGTATACGTGCGTGAGACATGTCCATAACGTTGACGCGTCTCTTCGAGTAGGTGCAACCCGCTGATGACACCACCCAACGCGTCATGCACCTCCAGCGCAATGCGAAACGGAATCATCGGTATAATCACAGCTGGTGGAGGCATGACAAAGCGCAGTTCTGGGCGTAGTTCTCCCGTAAACAGCGGTGTGGAGGCATCTCCCACGTTTGACACCGATGCGGTGGAGAAGGAAAAGACCGAGTGACGCGATTCGCTGAGTGCGTCCGCCACCGTGAGCTCCTCCACCGCGTTTGGAATGGGCGGAACGACGCAATAATCCGCGGCGGCCACAACAAGTGCGCATGGGGCTAGGGAACACGTCTCATCATCGTCCTGCTTGCCCGTGTGATCAAGCATGAGATGAGAAACGTCAAAGAGCGCGGCTAGTCGATGACGGCGGTCTTGTGTGGATGCCTGATCAAGGAAAATACGCACCCGAAACTGACCGGGCTCGTCGAGAATGATGGACTCACCTTCGGCGCAGCGCTGCTGTCTGTGTAGCGGTAAGGACGACGCGGATGGATGCGCCGCATGCCCTTCCGTGTGAATCGTGCAATAGAGTCGGCCATGGTGGACCTCAGCTGCGGCCACAGTGAGGCGAAGCGGAAGGTTGTACGTCCCACTTGGCGGGGAGAGACGAACAGCAATGGTGGGGGTTTGGGTACTGCGAATGGAGCGGAGCTCCGAGGTGTGACTCACCTCGTCTTCGGCTCGCATTCGAATCATGCACTACAAACGCAAAACACATTCATTTAGATACATTTGTTTACATCATCGTATTAGTAAAAAATAAAATCAAAAGAAAAAAAAAACAGAAATAAAATAATATTAAGAACAGTGATAACCAGGGTCATAACTTGCAAAGAGAGATGCGCTCAACAAGAACAAGAATAATTGTTACTTACTTGGGGTTCAAAGAGGAGGGAAGCAAACATCCAACAAAAGAAAAAGAGAAGAATGGATGAGGTAAACATATACAATGTACCCGTACACAACTACAAGTATTGAACACATGCTTGATAACGGAGCACTTTTCACGGGTATATACATATACACATATATATATATATATATATATATATATATATAGTCAAGTTGAGAAGAAAGAAAAAAAGGAAAAACAGTTTGTTTTATTGTTCTCTTGTTCCAAAAGGATTTTTTTTTTTGCTTTACTTTTGCTTGCGATTTCTCTTTACATTTAGCGCCATGCCGAAACAATTTCTGGACGCACTATTTAACTCTCACTCGTGTTTTTTTTTTTTTTTCAAACCTCTTTATAAACTTTCTTCCTCATCTTCCTCGTCTAGTTTTGTTGAGAGGGAATTTTTGCTTTCCAGTTGTACCATTTCGTTTGGCGACGGTGTTTTGTGTGGGATACCTTCAAAGCTTCGGGACTGTATTTCCTGAAGTGACACCGGCTTCTGGGCCAGCGGTTCGCCGCCCACTTCTGCAAATTCACGCTGTACAGGTGAGGGTGAGGGTGACATGGGCGATGGTGATGTACCTAGTCTTGACGGGATAAGGTCAATAGTCGTTGTGGGGCGCCGAACGTTTTGTGGGGATGTGGCGGACGTCATGGCATCGTCTATCTCTTCATCCTCTTCTTCCACCGTTTCTTTTTCAGCTTCTTCGTCCCTCACGCTCGCCTCCTCTTCGTCTTTACTTTCCGTTTCAATGGCCACCTTGGGAGAGGCGTCGGGGCCAACGGTTTTGCTCGCCTCCGCCTCGTCCTCCGTTGACGCACCTGTGGCGTCCACCTCTGTATACGTACGCATTGGGATCACCACCCCTTCCGTAATTTTTCCCGTAACCACAGCAACATCCGCATCCGCATCCGCATCGGTAATTTCTGTAGTGGGTGACTCAGCTTCATTGCTTGTCTTGTCACATATCTCCTCCTCGATGGGATCCACTGTGGCGGGTGGAATGGCCACTTCTTCAGGTATCTCCACCCCTGGCTCGGGCGTCACGGTTTCAGGCGTTCCTTCAATGATGATGGGCTCCTTTTCCTCTCCATATGAATTATTTGGGCTGCGCGCGGCGATTTCGCTTTGCTGCATAAAACTTTGCCTCCCCGTCATGGTGCATGTCTCCGAAAATGCGTGAACCTCCTTCACACACACCGCGTCCACCACCCGCGCCACATTCTCCTCCTCCTGTTCCTCTATTCCATCATGCCCCTTTTGCGCCACGCCTGACCCGACCTCCGTTCGCTGCGCCACGTGTCCGCCCATGGCGGGACTCGTTGGACGCGTCTCCGCGCCATACGCCATGGTCGACGCCTGAGACGCGATTGTCCCCACCGAGGCCCCGCGCACCGCCGCCACCACCTCCACCGCGCGCAATCGCTCCCCCCCCGACGCAATCGGCGCGAGGCGGCGCACGGCGAGGTGCATTTCCCCCCGCGCCGTCGACTCCGCGCCGCCAAAGCGCGGGGGAGGAAGACTCGACACCCGCACCACCGCCTCCCGCCGCGCGGGATCGACCCAAAACTCCGCCGGCACATCCGACAAACCGCGCGGCTGTCCGTCCGCAAACGCCGCCGCCGTCCGCGCCGCCGCCGCCACCCCCGGCGCCACCGCCCCCCCCATCTCCCACCGACAGCCGCACATCGCGCCGCCGGCGAGAAGTGACGCCGCCGGCAGCACCGGCAGCACGTCGCGGAGGTGCTCCGCCCAGAGCCGGCGGTCCCCGGGGCGGCAGTACGCCCAATCGGGGCCAAAGACGAGACCGTCCGCGAAGACAAACGCGCCAGAGACGTGACGGCCCGCGTCCCACACCCCGCGGTATTGGCCGCCGCCGCGGTCAGGGGCGAAGAAGAGCGTCCCCGGGCCGTGCATGCGGCCGTCCTGGAAGGCCCCGACGTAGGTGTCGCCATTGGCGAAGGTGTAGACGCCTTGGCCGTCGAAGCGCTTGCCGTCGGCGGTGCGCTCGCCACGGTAGCTGCAGCCCGTGTAGTACATTCCAACAGGGAACGGAACGGGTACGCGGGGTGGGAGAGGCACACTCGGAGGGGGAAAAAAAAAAGGAGGAAAAGGGAAAGGGAGAGGAATAAAGAACTGTGCTTGGCTTCTGGTTCCACCGCCGGGTGAAGAAAGAAAGAAAGAGAGAGAGAGAGAGAGAGAAAGGAAAAAAAAAGAAAAAGGAATAAAGGTGATGGAACAAAGAGGGAAATGAAAGGGATAATGAGAAAACAAGGAAGCCCCCCCCCAAAAAAAAAAAAAAAACGGGTACAAAGAGAGTCATAAAAATTGATGCGTTTCATTTCAAAAGTAGCAATAAAACTGTACGAATCCAGTTTAAGCGAGATCACACAAACACAAAGGAAAACACACACACGAAAAAAGTGTGTGCATGAAATAGGAGATGGTATCTCATCGGAGGATGAGCGAACAAAAAAAAAAAGATTCTTTCTTTTTTTTATCTCACTTTCTTTATCACTTTTTCTTGTTTTTGCTATTCCATACACTCCGGTAATAATCCATACAAGGAAGAGAGAGTTAACTAAGCGAGATAGCCTCAGAGAAGGGAGAAGAGCAATAAGAATTGTAGTCACAACAAACTGTCCATTCATCAACTGAGTCATTCTTTAAAAATTCTTGTTAGAATGCAAGAAGAAAACAAAAAGCAACATCACTCATATACACACATAAATAAATATATATATATATATATATATATATATATATTTCCTTTTCTCACTCATCCTCTTCTTTTCTTCCCTCTCTTTTCTCCATTTTCTATATATATCTATATATATATATATATAACAATACATATTGAAACTCCTTCTTTTCTTCTGTTTTCACCATTTGCTGGCCTTTTCCTCTTTCTCAGTAACAACTTTTTCTGTTGTGTTTTCTTGAAAGCTCCCGACAGTACAGAGAGGGTAAGAGAAACAATAATAATAAAATAGAGTGACATAAAAATATATAAAAAAGTAAAAAAATACGAAGAGAACACATATACACACGCGCAGAAAATCAAAACAAAAACAAAAAAGAACAACTACAGAAAGAATGAAAAAGAAACTTTTACTTTTTCATTGCGTTTTTCTTCATTATTTTTTCCTTCTTTCTCTATTCTTTCTCCTTTCCCTCTCCCACTTATTTCGCACTTGAGCAAACCAAACCAAACCAAACAAATAAACAAAAAAAAGAAGTATGAAAAGACTGAGCAAGAAAGACATACACAGATCTGTCAACAATAATTACACCCAAACACACACACACACACACAAAAAAAGGTTCATTTCCACCCCCCTTCACTTTCCATTTCCCCCCCCAAATGCACTTTCAATACTATACGTCATATACAAAAACCCATCGGGGTCCTTTTTCTGCACATACAAATCCGCCAAGAGTGTGTGACTCGGCGGCATCGCATCGCCGACGAAGACGAAGAGGCCTTGCTCCGACTCGAGCAGCAGACGACCGCGGAGGAGGAGAATGACCTGCTGCATCGTGGCATCGTCGGGGATGAGAAACTTACTGCAATCGAGTTCACGCAGCATTTGGCGCCGATCGGAGAGTGGGATATCCGGGGCGGGCTCACACACAACGGGGACGGCGTTTGGGTAACGCTGTCGCACCGAAAGGGATTCCTTTTGGCGGTCGGCAAAGCGGTGCGTGAGTTGGTAACGGTATGGACGGGGCATTTTTTATATTGTTTGCTTATACTTTCTTGTTGTTTTCTCGCTTTTTTTTGTTTTTCTTTGTAGACCAAACCGTAAAGAGAAGTTAAATGAGAAAATGGGAATAGCAAACGTCTAAAAAAGTCCAAGGATTCCTTTTTGCTGTTGTTGTTTTGGGAGAGAGGAGAATTGTTTTTGGTTTCCTTCCTTGGGAGTTTACTCTCAATCCCTTTGCAGAGAAAAGATTCAGAAAAATGGCACGAAAAGTTCCTAAAAAGACTAATGTTTCTTTTTTTTTTTCTCCTTTTTCCTTTTGATATTTATATTTATACTGTGTGTGTACTTAGCTGTAGTTATAGCTCTTGAAAGTAATGCATGTAAAGATATATATTACAAAAGATAAAAAGAGAGAGAGGGAGGGAAAAGCAAACAACAAAAACAAAAAAAAATGCATGTGTGTCATAAAATGGATATAATGGAACCAAACAAAGATCCAAATACACAGATACACATCACAAATTTAACTCCGTGCAAACCTTTACATATCAAAAAAAAAACATACGCGTTTTTAACAAAAGTGAGGTACGCCAGTAAATGATAAGATTTGTAAAGCACACGTACATTCCAATATGACCCTTTCACACATGTATATATATAAATTTATATACAAACTTGACTACTGGTTTGAACAAAATATTCTAAATTTATTGACAGATTCATAACTCATTCTCATTCCCATTTTTTTTTGGTGTTTATTTGTTTCGTACTTTTTCGTTCAAATCACTATTTACTTATTTTGATGTCCCCATTTTTTGTTTTTCTTTTTTCTCTATTTGTCGTATTTTTTGTTGAAAGAAAAGGAAAGACACACACACAAAAAAAAAAAAGAGATTGTCAGGACACGTTTCAAAGACACCAACAAGACCGAAAAATAAACTCCCCCTCTCAAAAAAAAAAAAGGAACAAAATCAAAACACACAAAAAAAGGAAAGAGGGGAAAAAATATTAAAATTTTTTTTGGTACTAACACCCAAACTGTTTACTTTTCTTTGTGTGTGAGTATTTTACAAAAAAAAAAAAACTGATGTTTCTTTCTTTTTTTTTCTTTTTTGTTTTCATTTAGTCATTCATTTTTTTGTTCCTTTTGTATCTGTTTTGTTTTCCTCTTTGCGTTACCATGTTAACGAAAGGGGAAAAAAAACAAAAGGAAAGAGGGGAACAAAAAAGAAACATATCGAAACAGAAATTAAAGAAACACACACACACAAAAAAAAAAAACAACTAAATTTTATAATAATAAAAAAAACGCACCAAATTTTACTTTCTTCTTATTTTGTTTCAATTTTTCTTTGTTAGTCATGGAGTGAAGACTGTTCTTTCTTCTTTTGTTGTTGTTGTTTACCTCTTTCCTCAATACCTATCGCACAGGTTCGGTATGGAAAGTGATCGTATCATTTACACACGTTTATTTTCGTTGTCCATTTTATATTGGAATGTGCAGCAAAAAAAAAAAAAAACACAAGTAGTTCAAATGTCGGGGAACAAGGGTTAAAAATACACAACAAAATCAAAAGACGCCAGACTTCAAAACAAAACAATGTTAGAAGAAGTAAGAAAGAAGGACGAAAAGCAATCGAACAACAACGAATGAGAAAAAACCCCACCTCCCTTTTCAAAATAAAAAAAGAAGGAAAGGGGCAACAGCTGAAAAGGAGGAGTTTTAACAGTAAGACGGAGGGGTTTCCTTCTTGAAGATTCAACTTGTATGTTCTTTCAATTGCACCTAAAAAAAAAAAAACATGATGTTGCGAAAACGGAACCGAGAAAAGAAATCACAGCACACGCACATAGAAAGAGAACAACAAACACAACAACCATAGACCTCCAACAAAAAACAAAACACACATCATTCTCTTTCTCAATATTTCCTTCTTCACTTGCCTCTCTCCCTCTCTCACTCTTTAAACACAAAAATTATAATGAGCATTCCCGCAATCCATCAAAGAGCATCCAAATACAGCACACATACCTATACATATGTACACATTCATATTATATATATATATATACATATATATACATATATATCCACGCCCACCCACTTTCCTTTTCCTCTTCATACTACTCCACGAGTCCCCTCTCCTCCTCCGCCGCCTCCTCGCGTTCGATGGAGAGGGCAACGGTGTCGGCGGAGACTCCTTTTCCACTTTCCCTCTCCCTCTCCCTCTCCCCGTCGCTCTCCCTCTCCCCGTCGCTCTCGTCCGCCGCCCAGAGAAGCGCCATCTCGCGCAGAATCGCCGCCACCTCCCGCGTCGCGTGTTGGCACGCCTTGGCCTTTCCCTCCAACTCCGCCATCCACCGCTCCGTCGCCCGCCGCGTCCGAGCGGCGCCGTGCGCGGCCTCCGCCTCCAACGCCCCAATCGTTCCCTCCCACACCGACACCTCCGGCACTATTGGCACCTCCGGCATCATTGGCATCATTGGCATCATTGGCTCCTCCGTGTGTGGGGCGTTGGGGCCGTGGAGCTGCCGGAGCGCGGCCCGTTCCCCGGCGCGGGCGTTTTGGCACGCGAGAACGGCCGCCTCCAACCGCTCCGCCGCCGCCCGCCGCTCCGCCGCCGCCGCCGCCCGCGCCGACACGCACGCGGCCATCTGCGCGCGCCACGCCTCCGCCGGGGGGCAGAGCGCGGCCTCGAGGGAGACGATGCGCGCGCGGTGGGCGGTGCGCTCGCGCTGCCACATCCGCTGCACCCGCAGCAGCTCGCGCTGACAGGCGGCGAGGCGCTCGCGCAGACAGACCTCCGCCGCGCGCGCCACGGCGAGAAGCTCCGACGCGCGAAGGGCGTCTGTTTGGGGGGGGGCGGGCGGAGACGGCGGGCGGCGGCCGAGTTGGGCCAAGAGGGGGTCCATGAACGGGGTTAGAGAGGGGGCGGGGTCACACACGCCGAGTGCGTGGGGGGGGAGGTAGGAAGGGAGTAAGAAGAGTAATAATGACGTAAAGAAGAAGAAAGAAGGAAAGGGGGGGGGGAATGGGCGGAGGGAAAAATAGTGACCTACACTTTGATAAATGGGTAAGAGCTTGGTATGAGGAATACAAAAAAAAATAAAACAGTGAGATGAGAGAAGGGGGCGAAAAAGAGAGATGTCTGTGAAATGTTAACAGTGTGGATATATACAAAGTGGAGCAATCATATCATAGAGAAAAAAAAAATGTAGATGGGTCAATGTGTTTTTTTTTCTTTGTTTTTTGAAATAGATCATTTTAGAGAAGAGATATGTTCAGTTTTGTTGTTGTTTTTGTTTGCTTATTTTTCGTGATTTTTGTTTGTTTGTTTGTTGTTCTTTCTTTTTGTTTTACGTAAATTGTATGGGGGGAGGGGGGAAGAGAATAGTAGGTAGAAAAAATGACAAAATGTAATAAGGCAAAAAAAAAAAAAATGAAGTACAAAAGAGGAAATCAATTTTTTTTGATTTCGTTCTGAGATACATCTCTTTTCTTACTTATTTTCCTCTTCTTTTCCTTTTTTTTTTCGGAGTTTTATTGCCGTGCGTGACTCTTTAAAGGCATCAAAAACTTTCTAAATGGTTTTTTTTTTTTTGGAAATGAATGTGTCGTTTCGGTTTGCATCACCACAGTTCTTAGCAATTGGAACTGCAAAAAAAAAAAATAATAATAATAATTACACAGACTAAAAAAGTGCCTCATTGCTGAAAAAAATGGTGATGCACAACTCAAGCATTTCACCAATACACACGCAAATACATGTAAGAAGATGACCTTCAACAAATCATGCATCGTTAGTCATTTACTATTACATATATATATATATATATATATATATATATATATACATATATATAGAGTACGTATTGGCAATATTATCTATTTTTTTTTTTGCCTCTGTTTTCTGTTGTTGTTGTTGTTTTTTTTCGTTACTTCCGTCCTAACGATTTCCTCAAACTTATTTTCTCTTCTTTTTTTTTCCATTTTATTATAAATTCCTTGAGAATGCAGAAACATAGCGAGGGATGAGTCCCCACACCGAAGTAAGATTTCACGACGTATCGCTTTTTCTCTCTCAGCGTTTGCAGCGGAAAAAAAAAACGCACCCTTTTCAGTGCACATTGACAAAAACTTCCGCGATCTTCTCCAAAATGTTTATTTTTTATTTTGTACGGAGTATAGAATGAAACAAACGATGGGCGCCGACGCGCGTCAACTCAATTCAACTGGAAAAAAGAACGAAAAACAACTACAAAGGGGGGGGGGAACAAACTTACTGAAAGCGCAAGTAACATATATCTTTCTATTCCATTCCTACATACCCAAACCAATAAACTCTATCGTTCATTCTTGCTTTATAGTCTCTTCACCGGCACTGTGTTTAGCCATGTGTCCCCGCTTATCAGCAATCATACGCATACACAAACACACGCTGTCACATAAGCCCGGCACTTAACTCCATGATTTTCTTTCTTCCCTCTTTGAATTACACATTTGCATATATATACATATATGAATATATATATACATAAATGGTTCTTAATGCGGTTTCTCACTTTCGTGTTTGAATTTGGCGTTACAATCACCAAATTCGCTGCCCGATACGGATAATGCGGCACTGAAGCTACTACTCCTCAGCAAAACGAGCAAACAAAAATGGAGTCCCAAACCACAAGTGAGAGGCATTGAACAATAAAGGATAGAAATATGCTCAATTAAAGGCCTATGAGATGATCGCAATATATATACATATATATATATATATATATATACATATATATATATACATGAAGGAATACATCCAAAGCACACACATACAAAAAGAAGAAAACGAATAATAAAAGATAAATGCAAAAATAAGCTAAACGCATTACCACGGACACGCAAAAGACTGAAACCTAGAGAGTAAAACCTCGTCCTGTATATAAACTTATGTGATACGCACTGAAAGCGATTCTGAAAAAATTCGAGAGCATAAAACATGAAATTCACAACAACTCGGTTTTCCTTAGCAAACTCTTTAGCAATGTTTATTCTGAATCCCAATACATTTTCTTTTTCCTATTCTGGTAGTTCTTTTTTTATTACTATTGGATCCTTCTGAAGTATTCCTATTAAATATACATATATTTCCTCCAAGTGTTCGTTGAAACAAAAGCACACAGATAGACACGCACACAGAGAACTTTCATAGTCCACTCCTTGTATCCACCAACAAGGAAAAAAAGTATTTCTTAAGCATTTCTTTCCTCCTCTTCTTCGTCCTCATTCTCCTCTTCCGCGGAACGAAGAAGCGAAACCTCGTGTAAAAGCTCTTTGGCGCTCGTTGCCGAGACTTGGCAGCCCCGAATGCGAGAGTCGAGTTCACCCATAAGGTCTCCAATATTGCGATTCAGCACATCCATCGCATCATCGTGTTGCTGGTCTCGTACTTCAAGCTCTGTTTCAAGTGCTTCTTTTTCGCGCTTAAGTCGCTCCAACTGCTGTCGCATTGACCGGAGTGCCGCATCCGCTTCACCTGATACTGCTAAAGTCGATAAGGCGATCTCCGAGTGCGGCATGTCCGCGCGCAACTGCTGCTGCAACACCTCAACGCGATCCTCAAGAAGCTTAATGGTACGCTCCAGCTCCTGCGTTTCCTCATCTCGTGCTGCCTGCAGTTCAAACAGTTCCTGCTCCCGTGTCTCCAATGTCACTAGAGCAGCTTTTTCAGCCGCGCGCGCAGCCTCTAGAAGGCTCACAAACTCCTCTAACTTACCAAGGGTCTCTGTGTACTCCACACCCTTGATCTCGAGCTCCGTCATCAAGTCAGCGATCTTTCTGTTTAACCCTTCAAGAGCCTCCTGGTGCTCGATTTCGCGACGATTCATCTCCAACTCCATAGATGCCTTGTCAGCCTCAAGTATACCCACACGGGTCACCAATTCTTCTGCGCGACCAGCCTCATCCACCAGCTCCTCGATGCAACCTCTGGCTGCTTCCTCACGGGTCACACGTGCGGCATTAAGAAGACTTCTCTGAACACCAATCGTACTATCACGTGACCGTGTTTCTCTATCCAACAAGTTTTGCAACTCCAATAGCTCCACCTCTCGAGCAAAGAGTTCACCACGAACACCGCATTCCGCCTGTCGAGCTTCTTCTAGAAGACCCACCATCTCCTCAAGCTTCTCAAGCAAATCCGTGTAATCTGTAGCTCGATCTTCTAATTCCTCTAGAAGCTCATTTTCACGTTTACGACGGAATCTTTCGCAATCATTCATACATTCAAAGGCATAAGAAATTTTAAAATCGAGAGCCTCAACCTCAATCCCCTTTCTCACCGTCAATTCCTCCCACAAAAGGAAACCCAGCGCACCAACACTCGTAGCACCAACACCTCCACGACTAGTAGAGTAAAAATGGTCCAGACTCGTTACAATAGTCACTTCTTCATTCCCAACTGCGTCAACGTTCCGCGAAACAACTTTAGATGCACGAAGATCTTCAAGCTCCGCCTCCTTCACAGCCACGTCGCTAGCAAGCTTCTCGTTTGCCTCGCGCTGTTCGTTCAGCTCATCGAGCGTCACGCAGTAGAGCGGCTCGTCCTCCAACGCGGCAGGCTCCACCGGCTCATCCACCGAGCGCGACGCCCCAGGCGCGGTGCGCGCAAGAAGCTGGTCGTCACGCCGTCTATTCGCAAGCGCGTCGGCGCGCTTCTGGCGGAAGGCTGCCAGCTCAGCGCCAAGGGCCTCGTTCTCCGCGNCGCGCGCGCGGTCCCCGTCGCTGCCGCGCAGCTGCTCCAGCTCCGCATCCCTCTCTTCGAGCTGCTCGCGCAGCAGGTCAGCACCGCTCTTAGGCAAGTTGCGATCCTCGAGCAGTCGCTGGGTCTCACGGAACGGGTACTCTGCCAGGCGTCGATCGATCTCTTCGGCAGGCGTAGCTGCGTCGTGCGTCACGTCCATCTCAACGGCCCGCCCGTCCGGCGCGAAGTCCACGTTCGTGATGTCGCCGCTCAGCACGCGGCACGCGTTCGAGGCGTCGGCGACCACTGCGGCGCGCAGTGCCTCCGGCTTCTCCTTCAGTACTGCCGCGTTTCCACGGCCCTCCAGCGCGCGACGGTGCCGACTGGTCGTCGGCTGGGCTGCAATACGCGGCGCCTCCCACCGCGCGTCGTTACTGCGCAGCTCCTCATTCTCTGCCGCCACCTCCTGCAGCTGAGCCGCCAGCTGGTCCAACTCCGCCTCCTTCGCAGCCACGTCGCTAGCAAGCTTCTCGTTTGCCTCGCGCTGCTCGTTCAGCTCATCGAGCGTCACGCAGTAGAGCGGCTCGTCCTCCAACGCGGCAGGCTCCACCGGCTCGTCCACCGAGCGCGACGCCCCAGGCGCGGTGCGCGCAAGAAGCTGGTCGTCACGCCGTCTATTCGCAAGAGCGTCGGCGCGCTTCTGGCGGAAGGCTGCCAGCTCAGCGCCAAGGGCCTCGTTCTCCGCGTGCAGCCGCTCGACCTGCTCGTTCAGCTCCTCATTCTCTGCCGCCACCTCCTGCAGCTGAGCCGCCAGCTGGTCCAACTCCGTATCCTTTGCAGCCACGTCGCTAGCAAGCTTCTCGTTTGCCTCGCGCTGCTCGTTCAGCTCATCGAGCGTCACGCAGTAGAGCGGCTCGTCCTCCAACGCGGCAGGCTCCACCGGCTCGTCCACCGAGCGCGACGCCCCAGGCGCGGTGCGCGCAAGAAGCTGATCGTCACGCCGTCTATTCGCAAGAGCGTCGGCGCGCTTCTGGCGGAAGGCTGCCAGCTCAGCGCCAAGGGCCTCGTTCTCCGCGTGCAGCCGCTCGACCTGCTCGTTCAGCTCATCCAGCGCGCGCGCGCGGTCCCCGTCGCTGCCGCGCAGCTGCTCCAAGTCCTCTTGTAATTGTTGCTGAGCTTTCATTTCTTTCTTTAGTTGTTCAGAAAGGGCTTGTACTTTTTGTTCTCCTTTTTTGATTGCATCCTGTAGGATATTAATATCTTTTTGTGCGATTCTTAATTCCTGGTCACTATTTTTTAGTTGGTTTTCCAATTCTCTAATTTTTGTGTTTTTTTCATCCATTGTTTGTTTATTCCTTTGTCTTTCGTTTTCTAGGAGAGTCTGAAGTTGCTGTACTTGACCTTCTGCTTGATTTATTTGCTCCGATAACTCTCTGTTTTGTTCGGATATCTCACGATTGTTTGCGTGGATGCGTTGGATATCATCTTTGTTGCTTATGGTTTCATGGCTAAACCTGTCCAGTGTATCCTTTAGTGATGCGTAAAGCCAAGGACGATGAAGAGTTGTCTTTGATGCAATAATAGTTGTCTCTTGCGGTCCTATGACAACTACCTCATTGCTGTTATCGGGAATAGAAGCGACAATGGCACAACGCGGAACAGTTATGGGGGTAAGGTCTGCCGCTTGCCTGAAGGTGAGGTAGGAATTATTGACGGCACTCGAGTTACCGTTGCCATTTATGACACCGCCTCCATCACTGTATGTACGTAATTGTTCATCGATGCGTTTAATTTGCGCGTTGAGCTCCTTCATGCTGCTGATGTGTTTTGTGATGGCCTCCTGAAGCTCATCGGCGGACTGTTGGGACGTAACAAGATCTTGGTACACCGAAAAAATATCCATTTGTGCTACTACCCAATCAAATAAGACGGGGATAGCTGTTGCACTTGATGTGGAGGATGACCCTGTGGCTGTTCGGCGCATTTGTTCACGGTTTGTGCTTATGCTGTCCATATTCCTTTCACGTATATCGTTGTACTGCTCCACGCTCATCTCCGTGACAGGATCGTAGTCGAGCACACGCTGCATAAATGACGGGTCACGCACAACAGCACGGAGTTCGTCCCAAGTCCACACCCCCGGCGCCGCAACGGTTTCGTCAACGATAGCCACGCACGCTTCAAGCGCGAGACGCAGCGCGGGTGGCGGCACACGTGCATTGAAGAGATCCCGCAATTTCTCCTCCTCCAGATCTGCGACCGCGCGGCGTGTGATCTCCATGGCGCCCTTCACCCGCGCCACCTCTGTCTCATTGTTGCGCCGAATCGACGCGAGGGATTCGCGAAGGGCCATGAGAGATGTCTGCAGGTGTCGCAGCTCCGCCTGCTTTCGGGCCTTTTCGCTCTCTAATCCGCTTACAATGCCCGCGTTGAGGCGATTCTCTGCGCGCCACTCCTGTAACTGTGCGCGGTGCTCATTGAGCTCTAACACGCGGGCCAGGGACCAGTGCCACTTGGATGCGTGATCGAGGAATTCATAGGCAACAAGCGAACCAACCCGTACGGGTTCCCCTGTCAACTCCAGTAAAGCAATGATAGACGCATGCGCCTCCTGCGGTGAGAGAGACGGTAGAGGGGGGGGTGCTTCGCGACGTCTTGTAATACTATGAGACATTATGTCAATAAAACACCTTCGCTATGTATTCAATCTGTTCGTTTATCTTATTATGCTCTTCTCTTCGCTCTTCGTTTTATTGTTTCCTGCTCCTTGCTTTACTGATTGGAGCTGCGCGTTACCCCTTTTTCTCTTTCTTTTTTTTGTTTGATTTGTTTTCTTATTGTTTTCCTTTTTCTTTTTTTGCTGTTCGCTGGGGTGATGGTTTTGGAGAAAGAGAATTTTACTGTTCCCTCTCTTTTCTCTCTCTCTCCTTGTCTCTTTTCGCCTTACACGCGATAAGAAACACGCAAGCAAATTAAAAGTAACTATCTGGCAAATAGAACAATTAGTGTTTCCTCCTCTTTAAGGGAGTTCAACTTTTTGATTAGTTGTCTTCCCTCTTGATTCGTGTTGTCTTTTTCTTTTTTCTCCTCCTTTTTTTGGTTGTTGTTACTTTTTGCGCAAAAACAAAAACAAAAACAATACGCTATTTCAAACGTAAGTTCTATTTGTGCTTCTTCTACAGTCAATTATAAGAAGAATATATCTCAAAAATATTAATATATAAATGGTTTCAGCTCACAATTTATATATTTATATTTTATAAATGATTTGTAGAAGGAATTCGAGATAAAACTTTTCTTTTCTAAAAGCAATATTTCTTTTTCCTCTTGCCGTATCCAATTAGAACTCTCACCTTTTTTCTTGGTATTCCCTCTAAACGTGAATGCAGACACTATTTGTAGTAGTAGTAGTAGTAGTAGTAGTAGTAAAGTGTCGGCACCAAGTCCAGAGTAATGCGTCTGTTCTTTTTCCTTTTTTTAACTGGCGACTGAGTAATAAAAGAACGAATTATTCTTGCCTTTTTCTACTTTTTTTCAATAACAAAAAAAAAAAAAGTAATAATAATAGCAATCGATGAGATCAAGAAATCACTTCACTTTTAAAGTAAGCAAAAGAAAAAAAAAAAAAAGTAAGGTGAAAGAAAAAAGGTAAGAAAAGAAAAATGACAGCAAATAACTACAAGTGTTGACAATAAATTTAAAAAAAAGAGAAAAATAAAAACAGATTATCACCAAGAAAATAAGAGTAACAGTGGTTCAACCGAAAAAAAAAACACTGTAGCTCTCTCCTCTGATCTATCAATTGAAGTGTAAAGGTATTTATTTTTCTTCTCCTTTCCTTTTTCTTTTGTTTTTGTACGTGTACGCACGAATTTGCCTTCTTTTCTTTTTTCTTTTCTGACTAGGCTTCGACGAGGAATAAGGATTTCTTCTTCTCTGGGAAGTGATAAGACTACAAAAGTAAATCTTAGCCCTTTCCTTTTTAGTTTTCTGCTTTCCTATTCTCGTCTTACGGGTATTCCTTTTTTTTTTTGCGCCTTTATTTTTCTTTTTTCGTTTAATTCCCTTTTGCCTTTTTGGCGTCCGTGTGTTCCTTCTCCGCTACCTAAAGGTTATGCAAACTATGAAAGACTAAACTAACAGAAAGAGAAGATAAAAGAAAAAAAAATGAGTGAAGAAAACCCCCAAACAAATAATTTTTTTTTGTCATATCTTTTCCCATACATCAAAGAAACACAAATCACAGAAACAAATAATTCCAGTGGAGGTAATAGTAATAAAAATGATGAAACGCACTACTTCACCTCTCTTTGTCATCGTTTTTTTTTTTACTTTCCTTTTTCTTTTTTTTTTTCCTCTCTTGCTCGACATCATGTCTCCACATCTAGCAAACGCACCCCAGACACACATACCCATTTAGAGAGGGAGAAAAATAAATAATAACACCTATGAAAGTAAAAGCAATCACTCAACTCGCGTAGCCGTTCATTCGATTAATTTCTTCTCTTCATCTTTCTTTGTCTTTAATCAATGGCTATGTTGTTGTTGTTTTTTCTTACCTTTTGTTTTGTGCGTGTGGGCTTTTCATTTTTCATATTCCTTTTCTTCATGCGCCGCACTCTCTTCCTTGTCGCTATTCCTCAAAGTTCCTTTTTGTTGTTGTTGTTTTTTGTTATGTGTTTTTTTTTTTTTGTGTGTGTGTACTTTTCCTTTCCGTTTCCTTTCCTTTTCCCCCACCGCATCTCTCTCACATCTCCGCTGGGTGATGGGTGGCAAAGACATGAAACGGCTCAAAGTCCTCAAGTAACGGGTTAAACCCACTCCTCGTGGTAAAGAGTGCCGTTCTATCCCCCCCAAAGGTTTTCCAAAACTGCGGATGTGTGAGGTTTGAGATCTCCTTATGCCCCCCACACACCGCCTTGTAGACGACCCCGAGGTGTTCAAAATCGGTGGGAAAGCAAATGTCCACCATTCCCGCATTGCTGTGCAGACCATCGGCGGGGCGTCGCAGGTACAAATCCTTGGCGATGCGTACTTTGGATTGACAAACGGGTCCATTCACCCCCGGCAGTGCCTGTCGCACGGAGGACCAATCGGCGAGAAACATGTGATGTCGCGGAAAGTACATCGCGCATGTCTCCAAAAAAAGAGTCGCCACTGTGGGTAACCAAAGTGTGCGAAAAGGACTATGAATCCACAACATCTTTGTCGCAATCACCCGAAGTGGGTCATAGAGGTTTGGCTCAATGCTTTGAAAGGGAATGGGATCAATATTTTCCCTCCCCCCAGTGAGACAGAGCACCTGCAGGCTATGAAAGGACTCCTCCTGCAACCAATTGAGGTAACGCAGATAACGCAGCATGAGCGGATCACGCAGGGCGTAGTACCGCTCATGGGCGGTGGCGAGGTTGTCGTGTTGTTGAAAGGCAAACCAATGCTCATTGCAGACCCCATCCCCACTCAGGAGGAGACAATCATGCGGCATACCCGAGAGGAGCTCGACCCCAAGCACGACGCAGCGCCGCCGCTCCACCTCGCGCCAGTTGAGGACGGAGAGGTGGTGAAGGCGCACGTGGTGGTAGTGCGGGATGAGACGGTGACGGAGCGTTTGCACCCGCGCGGGGTTCTGCTCAATCACGTGATACTCACAGTGTGCGTAGACGCCTGGGAAGTGCTCCGCGAGGTGGTTGAGCACACTCGCCGCGAGGGCTCCGGTGCCGGCGCCCATGTCATACACAATGAGCGGTTCGCGCGGGTCAAACTTGGCGCGCATGATGGTCACCAAATACTCCGCCAGCACCCATCCATAGTACGGCTGGAAGAGTTGCGTGGGGGTCACAAATCCCGGCGTCGTCTCATGCAATTTGCCCACATACTGCTCATAATCATGCTGATTGCGCAGACTCGCAAAAGGAATCGGGTCAAAGTACCCACTCGTCATGAGTTGTCGATACTTGCGGTGCAGTTTGGGGTAATACCCCCACTTGGGGTGATACAGCGCGAAGTGCACAAAGTCGCGCATAATGAGCGCCGTGCCGAGGGAGGTGTGGTCCGTCAACGCGCCGCCGTCAAAGACGAGGAGATCCTCAAAGAGACGTTGACGCCGCGCCACGCGTCGCTCCTCTTCGCGGGCGGCCAAATCATGCAGCCGCTCCTCCGACACCGCGTCGCTCGCGGAGGACACAATGAACGGCACCCCAACAGAAGAAGAGGAAGTCGAAGCCGAAGAGGAAGTTGGGGTTGGGGATGGGGATGGGGTGTGGTGGGGTAAAAGCGCATCACACCCTGGCGGACCGTTTGTTGGGGGATGATGATGAAACGGACGGCGACTTCGGGAAGGAAAAAGGCACACCGAAGCGGAAAGTCGACGCATCAAACAAAAAACAAACAAAAAATCCAATAAAGGCACACCGCGTGCAAACCAAAGAATGACTACGCCTTATTGGTGTCATGAAATAATACATCATAGTGATGTGAGTTTGATGGTTAGGAGTTTGTTGTTAAGACACAAACAACAACAATAGGAAAAGGAAAAGGGCAGAAAAGAGAGAGAACCAAAAAGAAAAAAAAATTGTAACATACACATGAAAAAGGACAAAAACAGAAGAAGAGAAACGACGACAACAACAAGAATAGGAATCAGAGAAAAATGGTTTTGAAGAAGAACACCAAAAAAAAAAAAATACCAATAGTTATGATGAGAAACAAACATCACATCAAATGAATATGCAGTTACAGCGTTATAAACGAATTCATGATTGAACATTCAAACAACTCTACTCTCATTATTTTTTTTTTGTTTCTTTGAATATATAAAAATATATGTTTTTTTTTTCTCGTTTTGGTCATTTTTCATTTGTTTGTTTACTTTCGAGCACAAAAATCACACAACGACAAATACAGAAAAACAAGTACACAAGCAATCTTTTTTTTTTTTTTACACAACAAAAAAAAATGCTCCTTTTTCTCCGTCGTTCTTTTACATTTCTTCTCGTTTAGAGGAGAAAAACATAACAAAAATTTAACGTACACAAAAAAAAACACGCATATTAAGATTGCAATCGTAGATAGTCATAAGATCCCCCCCCCTCCCAAAAAAAAAAAAAAAAAACGTGCGCAGGATCTTTAACTTTTTCTTTAATTCACATTCTCTTTCCTCTTTTCTCTTCAGCGTTGCATTTCTCCACCCGATTCACCTTTTTTTCCATATCCGGTTCTAATTCTAACTGCCGTGAAAGATAATGTGGAGAGCTCTCCTCTTTCTCTCCTCCCCTACTTGCATTTCATTTTCGTCGTCTGTTTGTGGAATGTCTTCAAAGTGTCACTTTAAGGATAAGGGAAACCAAACCAAACCAAAAGATTTGCAGAATGAAAAAACTCGACTTCCCCTGCTTCCACACATTCGTTTTCTCATAAGCATAAGCATTTTTTTGGGGTGTTTTTGCTTTTATGAATTCCAAATAGATTATCCGTCCTTTTTTTTTTCTTCAGTGTCTGTGTTTGTCTGTTCGCTTCTACATTTTTCTGTTACTTTATTTTTTATAATAATTACCACATATATATATATATATATATATATATAAGCATTCTTGGCTCATTTTTTTTTCTCCTTTTTGCTTTTAATCGTAAGCCATGTCACATTTTTCTCATCTTTTTTTTTATTCTCAAACTTTTTTTCTTCTTGTTTTGTTATTATTTCGATTGCTCGGATTAGCTACGCTCCCATAAGCACCCAACCACACAACTTGTGTCGGGTTTCACTCATATACTTTTGTCTTTCTTTGTCGCATGAAAGAGGTTTGAAAAAATAGATGGCGTAAAAATATATGCAAATACACATATACATATACATATGTATAGGTGCAAATGGCAAAGCAAAAAAAAAAAAAAAAACAGATCGACAGACAGATTCACAAAGACGAATTCAAAGAGATACACTTGGACGGACATATCGCACATAGCCGCAGCATCAGTCGAAAACAAATAAAAATGTAGAATAAGCAACCAACAAGGAATTACACAGTCATATAAATAAATAAATATATATATATATATTTATATTTATATTTATATATGAGACACATTTCTAGCTCTGGTTCACGTTGAACGGTTCTGCTACGGAGAATGGTGCGTTATGGTCGCTGTTTTCGTGACTATCATTCCGATGACTTCCTGTTTGGGCGGCGGCACTCAAAAACAGCATTCCCCCATCGCCATTCACATTCCCCTCGTTCGCCCCACCCTTCCGCTTGGACGGCGATTCGGCGGCGGCGGTGGCGGCCTTTTGCTGTTTCTTATACTTTCGAAAGTCACGTCGTTTTTTGATGGAAAGGCACGCGCACATCCCTTCATCCGCCTCCTGCCCCTCGTGGGATTGCCCCCGCGCCGCCAACCGCTCGCGCCGTCGTTTCCGTTTCTCCAACATGTGATCATACGTCGTCTTCCCCGCGTAGCAGAGGTACACATGAAAGCAAATGAGTTTCCCCAAAAGACACACCCCCACCACACACAACGCCAAGGTGAGGAAGAGGAACACCATATAGGCCACGTAACTGACGCATCGGTAACGTTGCAGGAGGAGATCCTCATACCTTACCCGCTCTCGAAAGGCATCGACGATGATGTAAACCCCAACGGCTATCAGAAACGCCATGCCACCCCACGCGGTGCCCATAAATGCACAGAACATACCGTAATTGCCTTTTCCCACACATGTGTTGAGCCATCGGCAGTGGTGGTCGAACCCCCGCACGCATTTATCGCACACCCCACAGTGTTTGCAGTCGTCCCGCACAAATCGGCGGCAGAAGACGCATGGCTCCCTCCGTCGCGGAGCGTTCTCCTGCGTCAGCTCCGACTGCTCGAGTCGGGGGAGGTCCTCACGAAATATAACGGGATCCTCAATGCGGCTCAGCGAGAGCGCCACCTTCAGCGCAATCACGATGGCAAAGATGACGGACGAGATGACGGTAATCGCGATGAGGGCGGCGCCGTGAAGGAAGGGCACGTGTAGGGTGTAGTGTAACACAATAAGCGCAATAATGACAAGCCACGCCAACAATTGAAGCACATCGAGGGGACACTCAAAGCCGGTCCCTCGAGGTCGAACCGGATCGCCATAGACGTCTATCCACTTTCCCTCTGGTGGTTCACAACAAGCGAGGGGCATTCGTGAAGGTCAATCGTATGGAACACTACGTGATCGGAATTGAGAACTTTCTACTAAAGACAGCTTTTTTTCACCCCTCAATTATGATTATTATTATTATTATTATTTTTTTGTATTTTGGTTTTACTCTCTTTCACTCACAGATACACAGACGCAAGCAGATCCTACGTTTCCCACTCTTTTGCGTCAGTCTCTCTTGAGAACTAAAGATATGAAATATATAATCAATCACTAAAACAATGAAAGCAATAGTGCCACGTAATGAGACAATCGCTTGCTCTTCAACCGGGCACTGAGTACGTGTCTCGCCGTACTTGTAGATGAACAGTCAGTGAAAATGAAAAAACACAAAAAGAACACACTAAACACAAGACTATATATATATATATATATATTCTCCTTTTTTTTTTTTGTAATGCGTATTTCTCTTATATTCTTGTGTATTTTGTTATCGGACGCCTCTACCACGTACTCTTTTTTTTTCTGTTGTTGTTGTTGTTGTTGTTATTTTTTGGGTCCCACTTCCTTTCACCTATTCTTACAGAGAAAGAAAAAAGCGAAAACACCGACTCCAGCAAACGCACCGGTGAGGGCAGTTTAGGGCTAAATGGAACACTACTATGGGGGGAAGTATATTGCCCCACCGCTAAAACCTGCTTCACTAAAAAGGAAGACGGAAAAAAAAAAAATTAGGAGAAAAATGTAATAATTTATACACATCTTTGTAAAAAGAAATTCCTATAGAATTCAATACAGAGGCACACACGTATATATATATATACATATACTTTCGATTCTGTACTTGTGTAACAAGAGAGTAAGTGGTGTGATTGTCATCGCCCTTTTCAGGGCATATAGTAAACGAAATGCAACGTTTTCAAAGTAATGCATCATCGCCTCCCCATATATTTTAATAACAATATAATTCTTTCTTTTATTTTTAAAAGCATGCGTTAGACGCTAGAAATCGAAATTTATATTTTCTTCCCTTTTTTCTCTTTTTTTTTTTGTACTATTCGTCGTCCCTTTTTATTTTCCTTTTTCTTTTGCTTTTTTTTTTTTTTTTGGAGGTGGTGCTCCTTCTTTCATTCTTTCTCTTTTATCATTTTTTTTCTTTTTTTTTTTTGCCTTTTCCTTATCACTTCTTTGAATTCGTCTTTACTCAGACAAGAAACATCAAAAGCGCAATATGGGGATGCGTTCACCCACGTTAATTGGAGAGAAAGCAAAATCTCACTGTACATCCCTTTGTACTCCGACAAACCATAGTCATGTGTGTATTTCTTTGCTTTGGGGGTGGGGGAGAAGCAGAGGAAGGATTGCCTTTATGTACGCTTCGTTGTCAAACGTTTTCCTATAGAACAAACTATAGGTCAGAGCCCACTAAGCAAGCATATTACGTAAATATAAAGACAAATATACCAATATATATATATATATATATATATATATATATAATTTTTTTTCTTTCTTATTCCCATTCGAATGTTTTTCCTTCTTCCGTGCGTGGGTACGTGTCAATAGAGTCAACCAAGAACAGCATTTTTTTTTTTTTTAAGAAAGCAACAAGAACACTTGCATCACGATTTCCTTCCCTTTTCCCCTTATATATATATACATATATATGTAGATAAAGAGATATATATTAATATACTTTTTTTTGCTTTTTGCTGTCTCACTTCTTCTCCATTCATTTATACTTCCCCTCTCACAGGTTATTTTTATCTTCTTTTTTTTTTTTTGTCGTATGTTTGCTTCGTGTCATTTTTCCTACTCTTCTCTCATCCGAAAGAAAGAAGAAGAAGAAGAAGAAAAAAAAAAAAATCCATTTTATTACTTCTGCCTCTTATATGTTTTCGACCACAACTGTGAAACACTGTTGGCGAATGCGGGGGATGTGGTCCTAATCGTTTGGATGAGCTCATCCACTTGCACCACAATTTGTGTCTCATACTTAGCGAACTCGGCGTGCAAATTGGTTTCGTCATACAGTCGCTTCACAACAGCGACCTTTGCGGGATCTTCGTGACCGTAGTTTGCCTTAAACTCGGCAATCTGCGCGGGGTTGGCGACGCTGAGGAATGTCACGGCAAGCCATGAACATTTGGCGTCCTCAATGTCTGTCCCAATCTTACCGAGTTTCTCCGGCGGGGTAAAGCAGTCCATCACATCGTCCTGCACTTGAAAGTATTCACCCATTAACATGGCCACACGTTCCGTGGCGGCCGTATCCACACCGGCAGCACCGCCGCTCACGATGAGGCCCATCATAAGTGGGAGGAGATACGTGTAAAAGGCGGTCTTATACTTCACAATACGTTTATAGTTGGCGATCGTAAACTCTGCGTAGTCTGTTGTGGTGGGCTGCACAATCTCCGGGTGGAGTTTGTTGGAGTCATACATGGAGGTCACATCATACAGCTGTCCAATAGCGGTGGTGTAGTCGACGGCGTGGAATTGACACAACAACTCTTGCAGAAACGGTCGTGACGCAAAGAAGTGCGTGGCCATGGCATGTGCCCACGCTTTAAGAATAATTCCATCATTAATCGCCGACTGCACAGTGACGCCGGGAAAGAGGTACCAACACGGTTTACCACGGCGTGTTTTGCTCTTATCCATAATATCATCCTCCACGAGGAAGTGAGCCTGTAGGAATTCAATCATCCAACCGCACACACACGCGTCGTGTGTGATGCGTTCGCGTGTGGCCGCGTCGTGTTCGGCGGCGACGGCTTCGGCCACATCCACCACAGTGAGACCGCGATTGTACTTTCCGCCAAGACAAGTGGTGTCCATCATGTATTTGAGGTAACGCGCGCGGTTGGGGTCCAACTCGCGATGCGCTTCCAAGTCGTGCAACAGGAAGGTTTGAATCTCACTGTACACTTGCATAAACCTATCCATGATGGATGACATTCTTTGATTGGTTAATAATGTTGCGTATTGGTTTGGTGTCTTATGAGAATATAAAACGACAAAAGGTAAATGTATGTATAAATATCTTTTTAACTTATTGAATATATATATATATATATACATACATATGTATATTCATTTATGGAGGACGAGAGAAGAAAGAAAATAGAAAATAGCGAATAAAAATATATACATATTTATTTGCATATAAATATGTTTATATATGAGAATCATTGCACTAACAATGCGTAGCTACAAATTAAACATTATACACACACAAACCGCAAGGAGAGTAAACAATTGAAATAAATCAACGCTTGTTTCTTCACTATGCAAAAACATGACGTGTATACTGCAACTGCTAATTCAAAGGCACACAGATACACGAACCTATACACACAAACATAGAGAGAGAGAGATTTTTTTTTTTTTTAAAGGGGGCAACTTTTTCGGTTCAATCATCATTTTCTTTTCTTCTTTTTTGTTCCCTCACCCTCGCACCCACAATTTTTTTATCTTTTTTTTTTTTTTTTGCTTGTGTTGCCTCACTCTACATATATGTTTGCACACTTGTATATTGTTATTCTTTGTTTGTTTGTTTTTTCTGTGCCTTTCTTTTTTGTTTTCTAGTATATTCACAGCCTTTCTCTTTCTCTCTCTCTATATATATGAAAAAATAAGTATATTGTTCTTTTTTTTATGTTCACCTATTTCAATTTCAGGAGCACATAATTAACAATACATATATCGTTTCCTAGAGAAATAAAAGAAATAATTAACACAGCTGTTTTTTTTTCTTTTCTTTGTTTGTTTCTTGATGTGGTTTCTTCTAACGGTCACCAACAATCAACATGGGTCCTCCCCGAATTCTCTCTGGATCCTTCATCATTAGATTTATCTCATCCACGAGACGCAAACACTCCGTCTTTGTTCCCAAGTAATAACTCTCTTTTCCTTTGAGTCGAACAAAATCCTCGAGCGAGAAGGAGGACTGTCGCAGGTGTCGCAATCGCCCCTCAAGCGTCGCTGCGGATCGAAACGCACTATCCTCATTGAGTCGTTTTCGCTTCGCCTCATTACTCGCACTGAGGGTGTTCAATTGCGTCTTACACGTGTCCCGCATCTTTGTCAAGTACGACCGCTCTGCTGTGAAACCCACGCGGCGCTTCTCCACCTCCCGTCGAAGGGTCTCGAGGTCGCTGAAGCGCTCCATCTCCTGTGTCTGCTCCTCCATTTTGAGGGCGTGGGCCTGCAACTCCTCCTTGATTTTGTTATCGAGATTCTCCACCTTGTCGAGCTCCGCCTTGCGGTCGAGGAGTTCCTTCTCGAGGCGTTGATGCGTGACTTGGTCATTGTGGATTTGACTCCTCTTCGCGTCCACCTCACTTGTGAGGGCTTGTAGTGCGTTGGGGGCGCCATCCCGCGGCATCTGTTTCTTCAACTCCAATCCCTGCGAGATGCGTTCGAGGAGTGTGGCGATGGAGCGTTGGACGGTGGCGACCTTATCCACCTCCTCGCGCTCGCGTTCGGGGAAGCCTTCGATAAAGGTTTGCATCTCACGGTCCTTCTCCTGAAGCTCCTGGAAGGCCTTGACGTTGTCCCCGCTGTAGCCTTTGAGTTCCTCGTCAAAGTTGTTGAGGCGGATGCGCGACTCGCCGAGCGCATCGCGTGTCTCATTGACCTGTCGCTCCAGCACCTCAATATCGTCGCGGGCGGTTTTGACCTTTTGGATGAGTTGTTGCCGTTCCTCCTCAACCGAGAGGGCACACTGCCGCGTGAGTTCCTCCTTTAGCTGTCGTTTGCGCAGAATCTCCCGGAGAACCTCCGCCGCGCGCTTCTTATCCGCGTCGGTGGCAAGTTTCGCCATGAGGAGTTCCTGTTTCGCTGTGAGTGTGCGCACCTCGTGTTGTCGGCTTAGCACCGCATCGGACACAGCAAACGCCTCATCACGGGTGGCACGGTAGAGGCCGTAGTCTTGGTTTTCCGCGAGAATGCGACTCTCAAGTTTCTGCATCTCCTCATCTATGGCCTGTTGATTCTTCTTGATCTGCGTCTCCACCTCCTTGACGTTGAGGAAGAGCTGATCCACCTGCTTTCGTCGCTCCGTGTTTTGTTGTGCGAGTCGAGTTGCCTGCTCCTTGACGCTGTTCGCATCCTGTGAGGTGCTCTTCTCCACGGCGAGATTAATATCCAGAAGAGATCCCTTCAGTTTGCCAATCTCATCCGACAGGCTCTTGTGCAGCTGCTGCAGCTGCACGAGAACGGAGCTGTTCTTGGTGATCAGCTCCTCCTGCTCATTGAGCCGCTCAATCTCCGTGGTCAGCTCCGTTATCTTTGGGCGGAGGAGTCCAATGTAGTAACTGCGATCGCCCACTTGCCGTCCGGGTCCGGCGTTTCCACCGCGGGTGGCGGCCCGCATGCCCTCCAGCGTTACAGGGGCACGCGCGGTGACGGCGACGGGCTGCTGCAAACTGCCGCCCATTCCCGCCACCTGAGCCCCGCGCATACTCCCGGGACGCATCTGCGAGCCGGGGCGAAGGCTCGAGCCGGGACGAAGGGCACCGGAGGTCCCGCCAAATCCGCCCTGCATTGACTCGAGTTGTGTATCCTAATCTAAATGAATTCCTCGCACACACACACACACACACTCAAGTGCAACAGAGGAGCAACAGAAATGATAAGGAGGAAAAATAAAAAGAAAGAAAGAGAAAAAAGAAGGGCAAAAAACCTATATATCCACATGTTAAAGGAAGTGATAATAAAGACAAGTGTGTTAAAGCATATATTAATTATTATTTTTATTATTATAAATATATATATCCTAAACCTGGAAGTGCCATGAAGAGCTTCAGTAGGAAAGTGACAAATTGATTTTTACTCGGCAGAAGAGAGAAGTATAGAGAGAAAAAGGGAGAGAGAGAGAGACAAAGACGGAGACAAAGAAGGAGAGAAAATTGGAAAAAAAAATAGAAGAATTGACATTTTAAGCACCAATTTTTTTTTGTTTTTTCTGCATGTCTGGTCTCTCATGGTTATCTTTTCCTCCTTCCTTTTCTTTCTTTCTTTTCTCCACTTCTTTTTTTTTTCCTTTTCTTTTCTTTTCTTTTCTTAATTCGGATTTTTTTTTTTTCTTCTTCTTCCTCTTCCTTAAAACCAAACAAAAAAACTGAACACCAGTAAATTTTGTATTATACTTCTTTCCCGCTTCGGAGACTCACACAATAACGTTTCTGCAGACGAAAACATAGAATCCCCACTTCTTCCTTATCTTTTCTTCTCTTTTCTATCTCCCTTCCGTTGTGCTCATTGACTTGCTCTGGACGCAAGTGCGTGGGTCCCATGTCGCGAGTCCACATCACGCTCTCTCATTTCCTCACCAATCCAAGTCCTCCGCTCTCAGACGCTTTGCTGTTGGTTCATTCTCCACTTCCTCTTCAATGATGAGTCGCTGCCGCCGCTTCTGTGGCTTTCGTCCTTTCTTTGCGTCCGCGTTCGCTTCCTCCCCTTCTTCCTCCTCCTCATCATCATCCTCATCCATAACGAATTCGGGGAATTCCTCATCCTCCTCATCCTCGAGCTCGTCGAACTCGGCGCGGTCCTCCTCTTGGTCAAGCACACGCTCAAACGCCTCGCGACTGCAGTTGATGACGCTATCGTATGTGCCCTTTCGCAGACGATCGAGCAGTTCCTTCTCAATTTCTACCTCTAACCGTGCGGCGGCCTCGGCCTTGGCTTCGCGGCGCAGAAGTTTGTCCTCCTGTCGCTTGTTCACAGACACATACTCCACCTTGGGTTCCAACAGCATCTTTCGACGACGCATGAGGTATTGCTTGAGGCGCAGCAATCGCGCTTTTACTTTATTTACAAGTTTCTGGTCCCACCACTGCAGCTCCTGGTCAATCTGCTCCAGTGCTCGTGGGAAACTAGAATCCAGCTTTACCTTCTCCCATTGTCGTCGTGGTAGGTGGGCACGTTCGGCGGTCTTTACATACAAGTAAAGTTCATCCTCGTGCTCAATGACGGTTGCGTACTGGGCATTGGAGAGGGGACAAACGCCACGCTGGCAAAGACCTGTCAAATTGTATGGATTACGGCAAAAGCGAACCTTATCGTCGTGCGTCTTTACTTTAAAGGAGCAAAAGGTTTGCCCCATGATGTTCCACATGGCATCATCATGGTTCATTGTGAATTCCTAGCCTTGTATATGTATTTATATACGCGTGTGGTTGTTATTATTATTCGATTGTATTTTCTTACCTTCTTTGGTTGTTTTTCTTTTTTCTTTTTTCTATTAATTACTTTTTATTGTGTTCTTTTTGGATGGATTGATTAATCAGCGTGGATTTTTCGTCCTCTCTCTCTCTTTCTCTCGCTCTCTCTCTCTCTCTCTCTCGGTGCGTGCGCCTGTTGCTTGTCCTTTTCGAAGGATTATGCACTTTTTCTACTCAGCACTTTTATGGCACAAGTGTGCTGTACCACAAACAAACGTATACACAAAGAAAAACAAAAAAAGGCAAAAAAAAAAATAACATTTAGACTCATCTTTTCAAGTAACATAAATCATACAATAACGCAAAAGATACAAAATAATCACAGAGCTACAAGAGCCAAGAAAAAAAAAAACTGGACGAGATAATTTAAAAAAAAAAAAAAACTATTAAACCGCCATTGGAAATGTGTAACTCCCTTCGGAAGGTTCTTCTCTGTTCCTTTTCTTTCGCCCTCTCCCTCTTTTCATACGAATAATTGTGCAACAAGTGGGTGATCTGGTCCGAGAAACTCCTTTACAATGGTAGTGGCTTCTTCACCGAATGGCACCCGCATCGCGTGCAGCTTCAGCGCCTCGGTGAGGCACCGCTCCATATCTCCCGCCATGAAGAGTGTGATGATGAGCGCACTGCGGCTGCTGTGGTCGCGCGGGTTGTCGTCGAGTGCGCGGCGCAGTCTTCGCTGACTGCACACCTCGCCGCCCCACTCCGTCGGCGCGGCGCACAGCAGACGCAGCATCCCCCGCGCCCGCGCAGCATCCCCCAACGGCTCCGCACAGAACGCGGCGAAATCCCTTTCGAGGCGAAGGGCGGCGGCGTTTTCGCGCGGGGGTTTGCCCTGCGCCGCGTACGCCATGGCGGCCCACGCCAAACACACCGCCGCGTTTCTCGCGATCGCCAAACGATCCTCCGCGCATCCGGCGGCCAACACCTCGGGGGACACCGCCTCCACCGCACACACCGCGCGCTGAAAGAATTTCTCCGCGTACAATGCCTGGCCGGTCGAGAGGAGGCGCCGACCCCCATCGAGCAGACGGGACACATCCACCACAAGGCGTTCATCCCCCATCTCTACGGTTGAGGTTTGGGTTGGAGTGGTTGTTGTCGTTGTTGTCGACACGATGGCCCCTCCGGTGCGTTGACGCAACGCTAACCGCTCACACACGCGGGGGACATCCTCCGTGATGGACGGCAGCGGCGCACGAAGAGTGTCAGCAATGGACTGACTCTGCACAATCAGCAGAAGTGGGGTGCCTCGTTCCTTGGCGAGTTGTGCCTTGGCCGCCGCAAAGTGGGCGCTACTGCAGTCCCACAAGTGGAGCTTTAAGCGGGCGCCGTACGTCGAGGACGCGGTCGCGATCGTGGACTCCAAGGCGTCGAGGTCGGACACCGACACCCCATCGCTTTCGGCCTCATGGCACAGCAATAGTTGATCACCTTGATGAGGGGAAAATATAGCGCGGAAGTCCTCCACGCTGCTAACAAAATGGGAAGAAAAGGCGGTCTCCGTCGTCGCATCTCCCACAACCATACTCACCATACCACGCTGCTACAAACAATAAAGTACGAATACAAACCAAAGAAACAAAAAAAAATTCAAAAAAAAAAAGGGTGGAAAAAAGAGGATTAAAGTATAATAAAAAAAGAGATAGAGGATCAAATAATATGCGTAAAGGTTGGATCCATAAATTATGTCACTCTCCAAAGAATAACCAAGAAACAACAACAAGAAGAAAAAAAAAAAAACTAGAAACAGAAGAGAAAAAAAAGGTGCATATATATATATATATATATATATATATATATATATATATTTTATATATATTTATATATTTGCTTTGAAAAAAGGATGACTTGTCAACCCATGATTGAACGGAAAAGACGTCGTAAATATGTATATATATATATACATTCTTTCTTTGCTTTTTTTTTTTCGGAAGTATCAACTACTCTGTACATTCACTCGCATTGAGTTACAAAAACTATGAACTCTCAACAAACAATCAACACATTATTCACATGCAGATATATATATATATATATATGCATCATTCAAGGAGCACTTGTGAGACTTTTGCTGGTGCTATTGTTCTTGCTTTTGTATGCTTAAAATGTGCCTGTGACCTACGCATCAATTAGGTTTATCCTCCTTCGAGAGGAGTCGCAAATTAACCTGTTTGTACAACTCTTGTGGTGAAGCCACAGCACACATGCCGGAATCATACGTTACATAAACGTTCTCTCCGTTTGAAACATACGTCCCGTCACCATGAGGGACATCGTGGCGCCATGTTCCATAGAGGGTGCCACCACCACGCGTTCGCATTTCACCAACACCATGCTTCTTATCATCCAGCCATTCACCATTATACTCCACATCATCGGAGCTGTACACGCCCTTTCCAGAGCGCTTGCCGTTGCGAAACTCACCAACGTAGCTTTGTCGGTGTGTCTGTCCCACAAACGTTCCCGTGCCGTGATACATTCCATTCACCCAATCCCCGTCGTAAGTGGAGCCATCGGCGTAGCGACACTGTCCGCGTCCGTGAATAGCCCCGTGGCGCCATTCACCTTCATACTGTAGAAAAGCGCTTGTGTAGGACCCAACACCGTGTTTACGACCATGACGCCATTCTCCTGTGTAGGTATCGCCGTTGGGATACGTCATCGTACCACGACCATGTTCAAAACCATTGACCCACTGACCCTCATATTTTTGACCACCAGGTAGCAAGTAGAGTCCGGAACCCTCATACACACCGTTTACCCAATCGCCTTTGTACACGTGTCCATCATTATACACATACTCACCATAACCCTGTATTCGACCGTCTACAAATTCACCAACAAAAACTCCTTCCAGCTCTACCAGCTCACCACGACCGTGGCGTTTACCATCCTGCCATTTGCCGCTATAAAAAGTGTCAAAGTCCGCACTGTAGCACATCCCTGTCCCACTGCGCATACCTAAAAACCATTCACCCTCATAAAGGTCATTGGCAACACTTCGCTTTAGACAACCAGTCCCGTGCATACGACAGCTTTTCCAGTTGCCTTCATACACGTCACCATTATCAAAGACAAATGTTTGATATCCCTCAGTGCGCAAAGGCGTTTGACGATCACGCACAGCTATAGCAAGGTGCTCAAGGAGTTCTGTCGTGAACTCTGACGCCATTTGGTCAGCTCGATCCATTTCCTCTCGCCTCTCAATTTGTGAACGTAAAAGTTGACGACGCGCTTTTTTCATTCGAAGGGCTTCTATATTTTCGCTATCACGTAAATAAAAAGCCAAAACAGACTCCCGCTGTGATTCCACAGACTGCTGAAGAATGTCTGCACCACTTGGCGGGAACGCGAGTGGACTGAACATTGGAGCAACTGTTCCCGCCAGAGATATAGAAGAAGCTATCGATCCTGTTACAACTGAAGTTGTCATCGCTAACTGCTGCGATTTGGAAGCTACATGGGTCTCTTCCTGCGACATCTTTACCGGCTCCCTACACACTACATTTTTCCGTAATAATAATAAAAATAAGAATACACCACGAAAGGTGAAAAAAAAGAAGAAAAAGTTAAATAATAACTAAATCCGATTACCAAAAATTGATGTTTCAAAAGAAAAAAAAAACGTTTTTTTTTTTTTTTTTTACAAGAAAGAAAAACAAAACTTGCACTTAAAAAAGTAATAAAAAACTTGTAAACACCCCCTCCCCCCCACAATAGTTGTGAGGTGAAGAAAAAAATCGCAATAAAGGCTCTATTTTCTTTGTTCTTGTTGTTGCTGTCACCGTTTTCAGATCCACCAAAACAAAGCTGGGCAAAAAAAAAAAACAATGAACCCATGCTCATGAAACCGATAGGTTCCATAATGCAACGAGATGTCCTCCTTTTTGTTTATATTTTCTTCGCTCCCATACGTGAGAGTTTTAGTCCGCTTTCTCCTTTTGGAATTTTGGTTCTATTTGCTCCTTTCTACTTGCCTCGCATCTGCATCATGACATTTTTAAACTCCTCAAAAGACACTTCTCCGTCGCCGTCTTCATCGGCTTCGGCGATCATCTCCTGAAGGACATCGTCACCAGGGTTTTCTCCTAGGAGCTTTGCCACCTCCTTGAGGTTTGCAAAAGATATCTTACCCTTCTTGTCAAGGTCAAACAACTGGAAAGCTTTGAGAATCTCCTCCGGCGAGTCCTTCTGCGCCATGCGTGACTTCACCACACGCTCAAACTCGCCGTACTCAATGAGTCCATTCGCGTCAGTGTCCATTGACTGGATCATGCGCTCCACGTCATCGCGGGGGAGGTCGCCAAAGCCGAGACCTTTCATCGCCAGTGCCATTTCCTCCGCGTCGATCGCGCCGGATCCGTCCGCATCAAACAGGTTGAACGCCTCACGAATTTGCTCATCCGTCAGTGCTGCCATTGTTATTCTTTAGTGCTCGGTGCGCTGTGCAATATAAAAAGCTCTTTAAAATCGAGAGTAAATGGGGTCGAATATAGTGAGTTAGCTTTTATCGAGAAAGATTGCTGTTGTTATCGTGTTTAAAGAGTCAATAATTCAGTGAAAGCAAACAACAACATTGTTAAGAATAGTAAAGCCAAATCAAAGCACTAAGAATTATGTTTACGGTCAAAGTGGTTAAAAAACGTGTCGGAGATAAAAAGTAACGACGTGGCGATAAAGCCTACACAAATCTTTGCTGTTGATACAAGAAAATATATATATAAACTTTGAAATATTGAAATACCGATAACCTGAAAAAAAAAAAAAAACAATGAACCCATGCTCATGAAACCGATAGGTTCCATAATGCAACGAGATGTCCTCCTTTTTGTTTATATTTTCTTCGCTCCCATACGTGAGAGTTTTAGTCCGCTTTCTCCTTTTGGAATTTTGGTTCTATTTGCTCCTTTCTACTTGCCTCGCATCTGCATCATGACATTTTTAAACTCCTCAAAAGACACTTCTCCGTCGCCGTCTTCATCGGCTTCGGCGATCATCTCCTGAAGGACATCGTCACCAGGGTTTTCTCCTAGGAGCTTTGCCACCTCCTTGAGGTTTGCAAAAGATATCTTACCCTTCTTGTCAAGGTCAAACAACTGGAAAGCTTTGAGAATCTCCTCCGGCGAGTCCTTCTGCGCCATGCGTGACTTCACCACACGCTCAAACTCGCCGTACTCAATGAGTCCATTCGCGTCAGTGTCCATTGACTGGATCATGCGCTCCACGTCATCGCGGGGGAGGTCGCCAAAGCCGAGACCTTTCATCGCCAGTGCCATTTCCTCCGCGTCGATCGCGCCGGATCCGTCCGCATCAAACAGGTTGAACGCCTCACGAATTTGCTCATCCGTCAGTGCTGCCATTGTTATTCTTTAGTGCTCGGTGCGCTGTGTAATGCACTTTTCGTTTGGAGAAAAGAAGTAGGTAGATGACTCTCTCTTCCTTTTAAATGGGAACGCCGCCGTCTCAAATCTACTTGATAGAAGTTATTCTTTTGATTTTTATTTTTCTCCTTTGGTGCAAACGAACACAAACGAAGAGAGAGAAAAAGATAAACAATGGAGAAAAAAGGGTTAGGGGGGGGGGTGTAAAAAAAAAAAAGGGAAAGAAAGAAAAAAGTCATGTTATCGCTGAGAGGGCATTCAAAAATGATGCAAGCAAACATGCATATGAAATTGTAACAACAGTAATACGAAGGAAAAGAATGATTATGCTTTCAACTGACAGGAAAATCTTCCGTGTTGCATATCACACGCACGCTCCTATGTTGGGGTGGTCGCCTTGGGCATTTGCATCGCCTTTCTTACTTTGATTTCGTTTCTTGTTGCTGTTCTTTTTTTATTTCTTTTCTTTAAACCCATTCACTCCAGATTCTACACTTCACCACAATCGGGTGGTTTTACTATAAAAATTCCGCTCATTTTTTCTTTTGCTTTTCTTTTCCTTAGTTCTTTTTAGTAGTGTTCCTCGACATTTTGAACAGCGAGATAAAGGATGGTACCGACTATCGATCCCACAGCTTCCGAGGCCCAATAAACCCACAGCGATGCCATCGGTGTGCAACCGGTATCACTAAAAGAGACAAAGCAACGCACGACGATTAAAGAAGTAGCAACAGCTGGATTAAAGGCTCCGCCTGAAATGGAACCACAAGTTAGACCTCCCACCAAAACTGCAAAACCAATAGCAAATCCATAGAAATTATTATTGCGTTGCTTACTTACAGCCACATGCAAGACGACAGAAGTCAGAATAAAAGTAAAGACACTCTCAGCCAAAAAAGCTCGCAACATTTGTAGAAAGTCCAAACCCATATTTGGTACAGGAAAGTCATTGCCGTGAATCAATACGCAGTAAAAGGCTGCTGCTACACCACCGAGCATCTGTGCGATAAGGTAAAAAAATAGACGGGTTTTTCCAAAATTGGCGGAACTGAGAAAGACAGCAAATGAGACCATTGGGTTCATGTGTCCTCCACTCATGTAACCAAAAGAAAAGACAAGCGACATCAGCATGAAACCAATAGATAGTGGAGCCATTTCTGGGTTATTAATGTTGCTGAGTGGAACAGTCAAAACGAGCAGGAACGTACCGATAAACTCAACAATCACAGCGGACATAGACTCATTAAAATAGCATCGTCGCAGAAAGGCAAATTTACTTACACCTCCAGCCGGGTTTGGAACAGGTGCTGTCACCGTTTCCACAGGTGTCTGCTGCACAGTTGTCGCATCTCCAGACATATTTCTTGTATCTTCACTACGCACTCGTTTACAATTACTTTTTTTTTAAGATGACCGAAGAGCCTCCAAAGAAAGATTGAAAAAGAGAAGCACCAAGAATAACAACAAAAGTACATACAAACATACGTATACATTACACATATAATTTCATTTGAGTATCTCATACATATCCGGCAACGATTCCTACTTCACTGTCTGTCACATAACAAAGCATCATATATTGCAAGACTAATGAGATCCTGAAGAAGGAGAAAGAAAAAAAGGTATATATATCTATATATATCAGGGAGTTAACAGACTCATCTTGTCTCCCAGAAAGGTACAATTACATTTCGCCATTTCTCTGTTACTCCTTAAGCTACATCCAAAAGAGTGACCTCGAATACAATGATTGTATCCGGAGGAATCATGCCGGGGAAACCAGTTGACCCAAACGCAAGAGAAGGTGGCATTGTCAGTCTACTGCGCTCCCCTTTGGACATCTGCACAATTCCTTCATCCCATCCCTTGACAACCTCACCACACCCCACGCGAAAGACAAAGGGCTTTCCACGTTCAATGGTGGAGTCAAATTTTCTGCCATCTGGAAGAAAACCAACGTAGTCAAGGGTGACAACACTACCCTGACGCGGGATAGTTTTGCCATCACCTTCAATGATTTTATCCATCAAGACACAGTCATTGGATGGCATTGCGTACCCTCCTTTTGCTTTTCGCTTATGTATTCACTCTCTTGAGAATATTTTTCTTAGTTTCCGAAGATTTTCAGTATCCACGCGTGAGAATATGTGGTTCAAAGAGAACACCTAATGACAGACTGTTATTATTTCTTTTCTTTTCTTTTTTTGAAGGGGTGTACCTACCTTGAATAGAAAATAAAAAATAAAATAAAATAAAATAAATAGTACCAATAAGAATAATGAAAGGGAAGTTCAGTCAAAGTGTTTGTCACAGTACGAAGGTGAAAGGGAAAAAGGAAGAAACAATTTTTAAAAATACAAAAGAAAAATTTCAATAATATATGGCCACCTTACCTGCAAATATATATTTACCTTTTTGTCGCTTATATTACTTTCCTGAGTTAGAGGTGATTTAGCTGCTTCGTATTTTTTTTTTTCTTGACGTTGTTGCTCTTGTGCAATTTACGGGGCTCACATGGAGTGAGAGTTACAAGTACTGCATTGCTGTCTCGTCAGTTCGCTTTCACAAGACAACAGCATACATAAACAATCAAAGAAGGTATATAAAAGAAAAAAAAAGATAATAATAATGCAAAAAAAAATCGAACCGAATATAAAAAGGGAAAAAATGAAATTACAAGTGAATTCTTCGAAAAGTACTATGTATTGGTTCGTTGTCGTATCCTCATTGCTTATGCAACACTGCTCCTATCTTCTCTTTTCAAGCAAAACGTTTTCCTTCTTCTTTATTACTGAGTAAATAAATAATAAATAAACAAATACATATACATATATATATATATATATATATATATATTTGAGAAGCGGGGTTATAAACAAAACAACAACGGATTCTTTGAAACCATTACGAGCAAAAATGAAGGAAAAGGAAAAAAAGATTCTTTTTTTTTTGCCATTCTTGCTCTTTAGCGATTGTAACTACTCTGAATCCAGATGAGTCACATTACTGGGATTTTTTGTTGGTTGGTTTCAAATACTTCCGCGGCATCTTCGGTTTTTCTCTTTTTTCATCCACAGAGTAGACGTGCAGGTGGGAGTACAAAAGATCAAAAAGAAAGAAGTGACAGTTAATTCTCTGTATATAATCATTTTTTTCGTTGTGTCTTTCCTTATAAGTGGGGAGGCAGAGGAGCTACGCAGGGAAACAAAGTAAAAAAAAAGGCTAAACAATGAATGGTGTGGAAAGAAATACATACGGTATATACATATACAAAGATGTTTATCTAAACGAATGTAAATACATATATATATATATATATATATATGTATATAGATATATATACAATCATTTAGATATATACACATGTCTGCATAAATGGTTTATATAATGAATTGAAACGAAATAGAATGAAAAAAAAAAAAACAGTGTACAACGTAACCAACATTCCATTATTATTTTTTTTTTGCTTCCAGATCATTATGCACTCAAAAATGATTCGCATTCAGAGCGACAAAAAAGGGGGTGGGGCGAATAAAAGAAAAAAAAAGGAGGGCAGCTAGTCGGGAAAAAAACTTAGTTTTCTTATAAGTAAATCAAAATATATAAAGACGTAAATATATAGCTTCAAGTATATAGATATAGATATATATTTATTTATTTGTATTGATTTTTTCTTCTCTTTTCTTGTATATATTCTCGCTTTTCACTCTACCAACATAATAGAGAGCTAACGGTAAATTTCACAATGCTTTCTTTTTTTTTTGCGCTTTTTCCTTACAACCGTCTAAAAGGGCACGTGTATATGTTCAGAAACGTGTCGCCACTCTTAGGCCTCATCAGCATTAGAAAAGAACAAACCAATAGGGCAGGTAGGAACTTCTCGTTGCCATCGTAACCTGTTTTTGTGCAATTTGATTTCAGTTCTTTACTTTTTTTTCTTCTTTTTTATTATTCTGTTCCTTCTTTTTCTGTGTGTATTTGTGTTTTTATCTTATCTGTTTCTTTGCATTGTTTCTTTTTCCTTCTCCCACTTATTGCGTAGTATTTTTCTTTTTTCACAACTTTGTTTCAATATTCCATTTTATTGTTACTTACTTTATTTATTCCATAGTATATATATATATATATATATATATATATATAGACATAATGATAAAGATATATAAATTATATATACTCGCTCATAACGATTACATAAGAAATGTACCCATCTCTACAGTTGCAATTGTGTCATCTCATGTCTACCAAAACCAGACGCGGGAAGAAAAGAGGAAAGGGAAAGAGTCTCATGTGGTACATTTTGTTACCCTGTTTTCTTTTTTTTTTGTTACAATCTCGAGCTGTGACGTGCTTTCATCCACCACCACATTTCCCTCATACTAAAAAATATACACGGGCTGCATGAAAAGAGGGCGGTACGGATCGTGACGCCACAACCCTCGCTCAGCACGCGCGCTTCGAGGTCGTGGTAACGGCAATGGTAGTAACGCTTCTGTCTTTGCTGGTGCGGGCATAGGCGGTGCTTGCGCTTGTGTTTGGTGTCGTGGTGGTACTGGCCCGCGTATGGCTGCTTGTGCTCGCTGTGGTGCTCGTGTTTGTGGTCGTTTATGTGTGTGCGAAGGCGTTGGCGAGGATGACGTTGGCGTAGAGAATTCATATGGAGGGGGTGGTGTCTGCTTCCTTGGGGGTGAAATCGTTGGCTCCGAGGGTGACCGGTTGTCTGTTTGAATGGCAGATAAAGGCTTTTCGACAACAAGCGTGTTGCGCGGCATATACTTTGGTCGGTCAGGTAAAGATCCTGTATATGTGGCGGCTTCAGCCAATTGCTTCTCATATCCTCGCGGAACAATCCACACACCTTCCACCCCACGTAAAGTGTCAAAAAATACACGATGATGGCGTTCTCGAAGCTCCGTTGCTGCGGCTTCCTCACGAACCGTCACCCAGGCACAGCCTTTACCACGGTTCGTCGTTTTGTTACGGTGATTTTCAACAGACATGAGGGTTTCTGAAGCTTGAAAAACTGTATGCATTAGCCATTTAACCATAGGCACAGTTCCGTCACGACGAAGCTGCCCCAAAAACATACGCTGTCCACATTGCGTTCCACGAGGAAGTTGGCACGATATATTGCCACAAGTTGCGCGCGTGTAGTTTACAAAACCGCATCCTGCGCACTTCCATTGGCTTCGTCCAGGGGATAACTCGGCCTCCACAGTCGCCTCATTCGCCTGAAAATCTTCTCTAGAAGGGATAAAGATAGCAGGTGTTCCGCAATAAGGTAAACGGCAAAGGGACACAAAGGAAAGAGAATGCCTTAAAAATGACTTATTCACACCACGAGTACGAAGAACATCTTGCCACGGCAGAAATCGAAGTATGCTCAAAAGAACATTTTCATGGAGAAGGGGATGTGGGAAGGAGTAATCTTCTTCATAATTGTTGGTCCTTCCAGCCACACTGTCAGAATCCCCCGCGGAGGACGAGCAGCCTTCCACATCAGAAGTAACTTTCTTGTTGTGTGAGGGTGTTTCTGCGTTTGTTCCGGTGGGGGTCTTGGGTAGATTTGGCAGTCCCATTTCAATAGCGAGGCGTTCAGTGCTAAGCAAGTCATCATTGGAAGCCCGCTTGATGTGGAACTCGGAAACAGCATCTGCGGCAAGAATGAGCATGACGACACCGATTTCCTTGTTCACTGAGTGACGCCGAGTGCTTCGGGGCCTAGAACCACTAGGTGGAAAGACCTTGCTGCCAGTCTCCTTAGACCTCTTCACCAACCGCATGTGCATCGTCGTTCCTTAAAGTTCTTTTTGTACAAACAAAAAAACGGGTTAACTATAATAAAGGGGAAAAGGAAATATCAATAATAATAATAATAAGGAAAACCACATACACGATACAATAAAAAAAAATAATAATAATAATAATCAAAAAAATTGCACCAAACAGTTGACCTAAGTACGTTAAATAAACATAAATAAAAACGGAAGGGACAAGAAAAAAAAAAAAAAATGAATCACCAGAAACAGTAAAAAGAGTAAAACAACCTTTAATAACGTGGGGAAATCAGATCCAAAACCTCTTTCCCTGGCATTTTGTGCAATGAACGTTCACCACTGAGAGCCTCCTCCGTCTCCTCGTGCTTGATGCCGCCGCTTTGTCCACACTCTGTTATCCATGCACGGCTTACAGGTGTCCCACAACGGGATCCAGAAAGTGCAGCCACCTTGTTCACCACGTCCCAACCGTCAAGCACTTGTCCACATACCACAAATTTACCATCTAAATGATCATTTCGTCTTAAATTAAAGAAAAACTGTGAACCATTTTGGTCAGGTCCAGCATGAGACATAGCAACAGTGGCAGGGAGATGTTTTCCCGCCTTACTCTCAAAGGTTTCATCTGGAAATGGAAATCCAAAGACGCTAACATTACCACGTCCATCTTTGGTCAAAATGTCACCACCTTGAACGATAAAACCAGGTATAATTCGATGAAAAGGTATACCTTTATAATACAAAGCGCATTGACCATTTCCACGCTCGCCAGTACATAATGAACGAAAATTTTCACTAGTTTTAGGGCAAATATCATGAAAAAGTTCTATAAAAACACGACCTAGAGCTTCCCCTTCAACAGACAAATCCATAAAAACGACTGGATTCGTTTCCTTAACTGGGTATGGTACAAAAGCATGAAGCGAACTCCTATGAGCTCTCAAAGCCAAACCTGTGAAACGGATCATGTGAAAAACTCCTATTTAATACTAATAGCCAATCAATACAAGAAGCCAGAGTGAGAGCAAATATATATATATATATATATTAATATTACAAGTTCATTTTTGATGCAGATAATAAACATGAATATAAATAAAGTAAAAGAAAAGCATAAAGTAAAAAAGAAAAAAAAACAATTAACAAAAGAACAAAAAAAAAAAAGAAGAGCACATTAAGCCCAATAATTGCGTCGCTCCGGGAAAGAACAATAATAAAATTTAAAAAAGCGCGCTCAGCCCTTTGTAATCCAATACGTGTTTCCTCCTTTTTCTTTTCTTTTCTTTCCCTTTCTTTCTTGATTACTCCTCTCATACTTTTTTTCTTTTTTCTACGTGCCGCTAAGGCGTACAGCGTCCAAAAAAAAAACAAATTAAAAAAAACATATAAAGACGCGGCTAGTTTCCTAAAGATTTGCCTTGAGGTTTTCATTTTTTTCTCCCTTTCTTGACTTGCACGCTCAAGGCAGGGTTTTGTGTGTCATTTCCGCCATTACATGCAAATTTGATACCATTCATAAACATAATCTTTCTTCATTGTAGTTGTTGCTTTTGATATTCAAACAATGAAAATTAACATCCACACATTGCCTTCTTCTTTTCAGGCTCTTTTGGCTTTTCCGCAGCTTTCTCTGCCGCTTTCTTCGCAGCAGCAGCAGCAGCAGCAGCAGCTTTCCTTTCCTCTTCCAGTTTGGCAGCTTTTGCCCTTTGCGCCTCTTCTGCAGCAGCAGCTGCTTCGGCATCTTTCTTTTTCTGCTCGCGTGACATTCGTGCATACTCTTTACGCTGAGCTTCCAGAGCAGTTTTACCTTCCTCTCCATACATTGCTTCCATAAGTTGCTCCGCAGAGATGGATCCAGTGTTATTTACATCCAATGCTGTGAAAAGCGCGTCAACTTCATCAGGATTCAACGCATCATCACTCGATCCTGCCTTTGCCGATGCTTCTTGAAGGGAGGCTCGAGTAACAAATCCTTCTGGTGCAAGCACCGAAACATGTTTCGCCATTTCCTTAACACTTACACAGAGTTCAGGGTGTTTTTCGCACAAACCCAAAAATTCATCTTTTGTCAACATACCTTGATACTTTGCTGAAGATGTGGCCTCTTCGACATCCGAGTGTTTGAATCGGTAGCCTGATTCAAGAGCAGCAACAAGAGCTACAGAGGTTGGAACAACCTTGTTGCCATCATTGCGCGTAATGTGGCGCTTTTCAAAAGCCTCGGCAGGAGTAATTGGCATTGTAGAAAAATTTGACAAGCACGTTATATACTTACTTTAATAAAAAGGAAAGTAAAAAAAAAAAGAAATGAATCAAAATAAATGCAAGCACTTCTTAAAGAATACATCAATATATGCTGCTAAGCTATCACCAACCTTCACAAAAAAAAAAGTCTTGATAGGAAAAATTATAACAGTAACAAGCAAAAAAAAAAAAAGGATTAGCATTCGCAAATGTAATATAAATATATATATATATAAGGAGCTTCATTGCCCTGGCCTAGTTTTACAGACGCTCCATAGATCTTGAAGTGGATTTGAAACCACCCAAATCACCCACTCGACGAAAAACAGAACCCATTTCGTTGGATGTTGGATTCATTTTACTCGGATAGAGTTTATTTTTAAAAACTACCCAGTCAAACTCATTGTCGAAGCTCTTACCACTGCCATGTAGCAATGCCCGTGATCGTTGTGATGATAAATGAGACTTGCTGCATCTAAGGGATTGAGGAATCTCACCATTTTTAGTGGAGGTACGCAAAGTACGTAGCTGTAACGCCAGTTCTCGAAGTTCAGTATTTTCTTCATACATTGATACGGCATCGTGAAGTATCGACTCGGCCTTCTCAAAATCGTCTTGGTAAGCAACGGCAGCAGCCCAGACTGCATATCCCCTTATACCTGGAGAAGAAACAGTTTCTGCTTTCGGCTGTAGCAAAGCTGCCTCCCTTCCATTAAATTCTGCATCTTTGAATTTGCCATCTAACAATGAGCTAACAGCCAAATTTGCATGTACAACAGCTTGTGACTCAGTGTCATGGGCAAACATCAAAGATGATGTGATAACTGATGATGCATCGTCGTAACGTCTGCGTTTAGCACATCCCTCTGAAACAGTTGTTAGTAAATGAATTAATTTTTTTTCATCTGATGCAGTAGTTTCTGGTGGGGAAACAACAGAGCCTACAAGTTCCCCGAGTTTTGTAGAAACAAGATCGTGAGGACCTTTCTCTGTCAGTAAGGCGTCATTCAATCCGATTTGTGGTTCTTCAAAGCTTCTACGCGCCAAACGACGGTGTGGAGTGCTTCCACTGCGTCTTACCTCCTCTTGATAGTCATATAACTCATCAAGAAAACGTTCCTTTAATGGGAGATCATTTAAGACAGCACGTACACCAATAGGAGGAAGATGCAAACCAAGATTCTTCTCCATTTTTTTCAGAGGCGAAAGCAGAGGAACGATGCTTGGCTCGATAGCTTTGTAACCACGTGTCTTTTCTGTCTCTGGAAACGCCTCTATAGCATCTAAAAGTTCCTTGCAAGCTGAAACAAGTTCCTCAACCGGGTCTTTTACAAAACAAGACAACCATTCCTCCACTTCAATGGGTACGTGCTCCTTTTGATATGTACAAAGAAATTCTTGCAAACGAAACGGAACTTCTCTTCCAGTTGGAAAACAGCCCAAAGTCCACCAATACTTCATTGTATAAGGTCCTGGACCGCTTGGACCTGGAAATCGATAAAGATACAGGGTCGGGTTCATGCCCATGTGTTTTTGATGTTTGGAGCCGGGCTTCCAGCCGCCCCTTTGATAACTCCTAAAAGTCCGGTTCGCATACAACATACTTTTTCTTTTACCACTTCCGTAAACCTATGGAAATCGAATATATGCGTAAAAAAATAAAAAATTGCATTTTAAAAGGATAATAAAAGAATACATAAAATACGACATTTGCAAAAAAAAAAGTACGACATTTTTCTACATTAAGAATAAAAATTGGTCCATGTATATATTTATCTAAACATAAATGTAAAGAGAAAAAAATATATCAAAAAAAAAATTATTTTTTTTCAACTGAAGCTTATAGGCCGAAAAATAAAAATAAAAAAACAATTATTGCGAGAATTGCCTCAAAAGGCGAAGCCAGTGGAGATACTCTTTTTGCTCATAAAAATGTGACTGCGACATCACGTACTCTGCAAAACCATTATTCACACCACGTTCATCCAAGTAATCTAACAATTCGTCGGAAAAATCATCATCCAATTCGCTCAGCATAGGTCCTCGATAGCGACTATCCCTAGAATGCCGATAATCCAAGCCGCTTTTCTGCATTTTATGAAGAGAATCCGTCATACCCCCTGTGTGTGTGAGTGCCCCCCGCGCATCCTCCAACTCTTCTGGATTTTTGTGAATGGATAAAGAATCCATGACAAGTTCCATATCAATGGACGTTAAACCGAATTCTAGTGAAACCGGACTTCGATGCTTCTGCAAAAATAATGTGAAGAAAATGTATTCCTGTTCTTCGCGCTCTCCATTATCCATTCGATATGTTCCCTCATATTCCTTAACCTCCATGAATGCCACAACGTGCAGATCCTCTTTTCCACAACCTCTAATTTCAACTGTTTTTTTTAGGTCAAATCTATTGCTTCCTGAAAGATGCTCTAACGTCCAACCTGATGGTACTACTGGCTTTGGAGGCAAAAAATCACGTAAACTCTCTTCCTTTTCTTCACGAAGTGTTAGTAAGTGGAGACTTCGATGCCGACGTGGAGATGGCCGCTGTTTAAGCAGTTCAAAGGGTGTCTCGGTTTTACGTATGGGTTCCAAAATATGAGATACATTGCGGCGCGGTAATGTTTGCAGAAAGGAAGAAAAGAGACGACGCATTTCCAGTATAAAGGAACTAAAAAAATTGTGTATCTATATAAACTAAGAAAAAACAAATATCCGCATATGAAGTAAACCAAGGAAAAAAGATATGTAAATTACTTTGTTCACAAAGAACACACAAGAATATCCGCAGAAGATAAAACAAAAATATAGAAAGATCAAAAAAAGAAAAACGCTACTTTTCAAGTCACAAACATGGGCCTCCACTAGAATCAATTTAAATCGAAAATTGAGGTAACATAATAATAAAAGCAACAAACAATCATTCAAAATAAGCGAAAAATCTCACAAAGAGACCAAATAGGAGAAAAAAAAAAGTGTGGGCTGCTAAAACAAAAAAAAATCTAAGAAAACAGAAACAAAATATATCATCGTCAGGGACAGAAAACATGTCACTAATCAGCACTTTCAAAGCATAGAGCAAACAACATCTATATATGCATTTATATACCTGCCGCATGCATCGGATATATATGACCGCGTTGATAGCTTGAAACTAAATTGTGGGTGGGGCCCAATTTAGGTTGGATCATCAAGAAAAAAAAAATGACGAGTACTGAGTATCGACGCGTCCTCAGCCCAAACGTCAGAAAGCCTGAAAATATAGAGAAACCAACTGTTACAGAAATGATAAGTACAAGCTTTTGAAAGAGCTCCCCGTCTCTAAAAGCATGAGGTCTTGTAATTGTAGCTTAATGAAAAAACAAAACACTCCCAATATGTATGTTTGTGTTCTTTTGCCAACCAGAAGGCGAGGGAGAAGTAGGAAGCAAAGAAAGGCACATGGGCCAAATATTAGAAAACCAATTGCACAGTTTTTCTGTTTTTTTAAAAAAAAACACTCTTGTGGCAAAAGGGCTCTCGAAAAAATATTCTGGACTAATATCCCTCACTATGCCAGAGCAGAGAATAATAATAAAAACTTTAAGCATCGGTAAACAATTTCTTGTATAACGATCTTGGTGTACAAAATGTCTCTACTAGTAAGACGCCAACAATTTCACGTGCCGAAGTCTGCTGTGGTATCACGATGAGTGAAAGGAAACAACACCTAGGTCACCGCAGTGTTGCTAGTTGCACCATTCGCATCTTTGAGGCGAGGCATGCGTGCGGGCTATCCACCAAACTTTTTGTTCACAGGGAAGCCAAATGTCGCGTTAATAAAAATAATGCACGCGGACCGCGATGACGCCGGAAATTAGAATGGAAAAGAAATAGCTAACCAAGGGAACCCCAGTCCTCAGAATAATATAACGAATGGTCGGAGCTTCCGGGCTATACCGACAAACCCATACCGCCACAAGATCCCAGTACATCGTTTAATTGGACAAAGGCGAGATCTCCGCGCCTTTATTTCAAAGAGAGGTAAAATGCAAAATGTCTTTACATACGGAACCCAAAAAAAAAAAGACTGGCCATGCCCTTTTGTCAGGCAACGGCTTTTTTCACATGGCCCAGAGGTGCGTGAGTAAATTGAAATGTTTTCCACCTTTTGTTACAAAGACCACAGAGATGCCCACCTCTCGCGCGACGGTGGCATGTGGACCCAGGCTTTGAACTAAGACAGAGCCTAACAGATGGCCCTGGCTCCTAAAAAAAAAAACTCTTTGCCCCTTGACTGGGGCAGGTTCAAAGAGAAGTCACTCAACATTAAATTTGGAGAAAAACATCATTCCAGCGCAGACTCCACGCGGATCAATCCAGTCCAGATCATTTACTGCACCTACAAGCAGCCCCCTTTTGCCATAAAGAAGAGAGAACAACAGGTACCACACCCGTCGGCAACAACAAAGTTTTAAAAACAACAAACTCCTAAGAATAATTACATAAGAAACGCTTATTACATTGAAGCTCTACAGTTTAAGAGCAAAAATGCGAAATGGAGCACTATTATATAAATTGGGTAACGTTTTGTTTGATTCATCCAGCGGCGAATCCGTAGTTTTTCTTCTTTTTTTTTTCTTAGAGTTTCACCTGGCTTCAGACGAAGCGCCTGTGGGATAGAATAGCGGGCACCCATCCTTTTTCTGGCTCTTTGTATCAGAGTAAATCGGGACCTTCTACAGATCCAGTCTCACATTTTGTTAGCAATGGGGCCAGCCTGTGGGATTGCAGAAATCACAGCTGTTTGCTTCTCCACCATCATGGCGTCAAAGCCGTGTAATATGGTAATTAAAAATCCCCTACTGTGTGTAAATTTTAAACATATAGGCGCGGATTCGTACTTCTCATAAAGAATACAATTATGAAAGTGAAAAATCGAGTTGTGAACTTAATTAAACATTTATTTTACGGTATGCATTGCCCCTTTCTAACTGTGTACACGCGCATGGTGTTATGTGAGTGTCCACAGCGCAAGGTGACAGATACATGGCCATATATTGCAGTACTTTCCGCAGAGTTCTCAATTAAAATGGATAATTACCATCATCAGGTGTGCATGATACGGGCTCAATAAAAAGGTGGTTTGACGAGATACTTTTTTAGAGAGCCTACCTATTAGGAAGCAGTTTCACACTGTTAGCACTGCCAATGAGGGCATCCTTACTGTAAATGTCAGAGCTTTAGCGCATTTAGTTTTCCACCATTTATGCTTTTTCTGATGTGTGCGCGCGATTTCTTTTTGTTAAATCTGCAGATCAATCCGCAACATTAAAGAGAAATCAGCAATGTGGTCATTCTTCTTTTGAAACAGAGCCTTTCATGCCTTCTCAATTAGTTAGCTATGAGGATATCCTTTTCCCGAGAAAAGTCACGGAGCTTCAGAAAGTATCTCAGGCAGAAGATTTGGGCGGTGCAAAGCGCCAACACATTAATCATGTTTAATTGCCCGTTGAAGATCATATGTTTACATTCCGTGCAAACAGTAAAAGTTTTTCTTTTTCATAATCCATAGAGGAAATAATTCTATTTGCTCTATGTATTTTTATGTGAAGTGAGAGGCGGCTTTGTCCTGGCAGATATCATTGAGATGCTGCCTAAAAAAAAGAAGATATTTATGCAAAATGGAGGCAAGTGCGTTTGTACAGGTCTATTTTTTCGCTTAAAAAATACACGAAGGACACATATTTGTTGTTGTTTAGTTATTTTTAAATGCAGAAATGCCATTTAAAATGGCATGGTTGGCGATACATCTCGTAGCGAAGAGAATATGCAATATGTAACGCTCTCCTTTTTTTTTCTTAGAATTAGTGGGGAATGAAGTCTACACAAACGAAAAAAGGAAAGAATATGATAGTTAGTACATAAAAAACCTCTTTGTCTGCGCCCGCTATTGAGAGGGGTACGCTACTATGCTGTGCAAGCCTATGCTTTCTCTAGTCCTTCTTATATTTTTATTGGAACACCGCCGTGGAGAAAAAACGCTACAACAAAGTATTGGAAATTCACAGACTTCTTTTGAAGCTGAGAGAAACTCTCTAAATACCAAGACGTATTTTCGCCTAGTGAACACCTTGGCGCTGCAATGCTGGGCAAATGAAGCATAGCAAATCAAGGAAAGAAGAGTGTTTAATCACCCCCGCATGTTCGCAGCACATGGCCTTGTGTAAATAATATTGCTGTTATGGTATTTAGCGAGTAGTTTTAAATAACACTAGAATTGCAAACAAACAAGGTGGTCTATGGAATTGCCAGCCCCTCCTCGAATCGTTTCGATTATGAGTTTGTATTGTTTTTGGGAGCCATATGCGCAGCACGAAAACGCAGCCATACATTATTTTTAGTACTGCACCAATTTTTTTCATTTTTCTGTGGAACAAAATAGTTGTTGGAGTGGTTTTGTTGTATTAAAGAAGTTATTGATGTTGCATGTCAAATGGGATAAAATTTCCCTGTGAGCACCACATTGGTGCTATTTAATGTGTTCAACAACGTCCATTATCAATGTCAGAGTGGTTTGGAGGAGTTTGGTGTCTTAATCTTTTTCATATTTGTAATTTTTCGTTGTTTTCAATACCACCGCAGCAAAAAGTGGATTAAAATGATTTTCACGCGCTATTCGGACAAGAGCAGAAAGGGGAGATCCTATAAACGTCTAAAGAAACCGTCTTCTACCTTGCGAATTTTTTTTGATTTTTACTTTTCATCGTACATTCCCCTTCTCAAAAAAGAAAAGTGGCGTGGCCATCGGCCACCACCGTCGAGCACAATGCACACGCTGAGTGGATTTGTGTTCAAGTACCTAAAACAAAGATGCCGTCCATATGTAACGAAACGCTCTGGAGAGTCTAATAAACTGTGAAAGTATGCGACTCTCTCAGCCAGATCTTCCCAAAGGGGGGTAGAAAGAGGGAAAGGGACCAGCGAGCACTCATCTTCGCAAACCTTCACAACGAGGGTGATCTTCTGTGTTCTCCATGATATTCCCTGTCCTCCGTCGGGTTCAAGTATGTCGTGGACGTAGACCTTGCAAAGTCACCTTTTGAGTCATTTAACACGGGAAAGTGGTATGCAAAACCTCATAGTTATTACATAACTTCTTTACTTCTCCTATCTAGATAGTAGATACGGAAATGTCGCTAAACTACGTAAATGGAAGGGGAAGAAAGAATGTTCAATTCTCAAGGTGATGACAGTAGAAAGCAGCTTCAATTTAAGTTTGGAACATTTGATTTCTCATTTCCTCGACTTACTTTGTGGCTACACCCTCAGCCTATCATAGCTCAACACTACTTCCCCTTGTCCGAAAAGCGGTAGTAATTAACCTTGAGTTGTGACGAGTCTATTTCATTTGTGATGTATCTTGTCCGTTGATTACCTTTGTATTCCCCAAAGTTCCGCGACACTGTATCAGCCAGATTAACTTTGACGGCCAAATAGAAAAGATAAAATCTAATCTCTCCCTCATGGAAAAGTATGTTTGTGTACTTGTGGAGGCGATTGAGTGTATATCCTCGGCTAATACCGCCATAACCATTGTCTTTGCGTTGCGCGAGGGCGTTCGAGAAAAGGTCCGTCATTATGGCGTTTCGGTGACCTATGGCTCTTTTGCCATTGGCTACTAAGTGTTGGAGGAACATGCAAATAGATCGGGGTTCCGCATTTGCCGAATGCTTTGCCGTGAAGTGCTTGGGTCCGCCTGGTATTTTTGAACCATTACCTGTGTACAAGTTGTGGATGGATCTCTGCTCACATCTGCACTTTGAATTATTCGAAAGGCGAACAATAGCATCACAATCCTGTGTTGAAGCGTCCATGCTGCTGATAGTATCGTACATCTTGTCCTCATAAGTTATTGTAAAAGTTTTTCTATTCTCCACCAATGGTTCTTCACCAAACAACTTCCCAACTTATGTGGAGCGTGGCATATAGTTGGTTGAACTTCGGTAAGTTCGCCACCCCATTTGGAACCTTGTTTCACCTCCCGATAAACCGCACTGTACGTCATTAATATAGGGAATATGGCTGGAGATTTCAGTCGCATAGTATGGAGTGCATAGCAGATTAACGAGACAAGGGACGCGAAAGTACGACAGCTGAAATGTTTTGCACGGAGCATTAACTT
>JASANV010001457.1:0-62979 GCA_030849715.1 Trypanosoma mega | reverse complement strand
AGTCAGTGCATTCTGTGTGCTGCCTGTCAAATCACTGTCTCCAATCCCTGGCATGTTGTATTTTGCTGGCAGCCTCTGACACCTCCATGCTTCGGTGTATGTGGTGAGCTTATCGCCTAGTTCCGCTTGGAGCGTGATGAGCTTATTGATCTCACCACTAAATAGGCAAAGACACCTTTCCAAGATATCCTTTTCCCTTTTACCCGATAAAAAGGATATATTTCGCCTTTTGCTGTAAATAAGATAGCGAAGGCTATTCTTATCAATTAGAGGATCCGATCGCATGGCTCTTGCTTCATCCAATTCATCACATATCTGTCCAAGCATGTCCTCTGGTGGCCAATGGAGAGAGCGCCTCAAGTATGGCACTATGTCCACTAGTCCATACCACGTGTCATCCTGAATAGCTNTGTAGAGATTGGGGTATACGTAAAAACAGTTTCCCTTCAGCCGATTTCACGCCGTTCCGATAGCGCTCCAATGCATCTTTATTCTTTTTAGTGAATTCGTCGCATTTTCTTTTCCAGGATGTATACTCTTCTTCATTCAAATGTAATTTTAGAACCTCCAGAGCATACCGTTCAATGACGTCCGAGATTGTCGTGCAGGTTCGGATAGTCTCAATATGTTTCAAATCGCGGAGCAAGTAAGACGACATTTCACACCTTGCTCTCCTAGTCCTTACTTGATACGGTAGAAAAGCTTCATTCTTTGGTTTTCCAAGGAGTCCAACCTTCACCTCGTATTTCACCGCCAATGGTGCAAGACCTTCAAACACACTTTCAAGTGCGTGATGGGTGAACGACATCACAATAATAGGACCTATTTTCAACCCCATCCTGTTGCGAAGAAGTAGTTGAAGCAGCTTCGAGCCCACAAAGCTCTTACCGGTGCCTGGGGTGCCCTGCACAACAGCTACTCGATTCCGAAGGATGTGCTGAAGGGCTTCCTGTTGAGTGCCATCCAGGACAGCTGCCTCCCCATTGCTTTCCTCTTTGATAACTTTCTCCAGCGTCTCGTTCCACGGCTTGGTGGGCCATAGGTTGTGCGCTGGTTGCATTCGGTCCGTTCCATCCTCAAGTGCGATGCACGAACCAACGTCAATGCCAGGGTTGTCCTGTAAATAAATGGGTGACTCCGTGCACCCGACGCCAGTGATGAGACTGCGCAAGAGGTCTGGCTCCATATTATTTTGCATATTGGTTTCCATTCGCTGCAGCTGAGTCAGACTGGCTGCTGTTGGTAGGTAGAAGTTACGCGATCGAATAAGTAAAAAACGTGAGGATTCCTTTAGCAACGGCCAAATTCCCACAATATTCGCCATCGACAGCATCAATTCACTTTTCTCACTCTTTTTCACAATTCCAACAAAGGAGATGTCTGTATCCACACTCTTAGTCTCTGGCCACAGGATAACAAGGTCGCCACTGAGGAACTGATCCTTGTGCGATGTGGAAACTTCTTTTGTCCTGAAAACAGCAAGAACACCATCCCACTGATGAAACTGTGTGTATTTGAAGATCAAATGATGCAGAGTGATCTTTTGACCACGATCGTCGAATAACTTCTTGCGGTATGCGGCAACAGCACAGTTTCTCACAACGAGAGAGACTGCCTTGCCCAACTCGTGCATGCAATCAAAGCGTGTCAAATAGAAAAGAGCTCGCAAGTGAAACGCGCACAAGTTGTCAGGTATGAAGCGGTCCACAACAAGACCTCGGAGTTCATTACAGTCCGAGGAGAATCTCTGTATCTGAGCGGCTGTGCAAGGCAGAATGGTTGCATCGCGGGTGGTGGGCAATGCTTCACTGTACATTCCGGAGACAACGTATCGTTTCTTTTTCTTGTCGTCCTCTTCACTGGTGTCCGCCTCTTTAAAGGAGTCTTCCGTGTCGCGTAAAAGCTGCTCCGCTTCTTGCCGCATGGCTGGGGGAAGCAACGGTAGTTTGGAGGCATCTGCCAATGCACGCCGCGTGTCGGGTGACGTCGGGTCGCGCCTGCAGAGATCAATGGCGCGAGTAAAAAAGTGCAGCTGGTCATCCGCAGACCAATCGGACACACGACCCAGATGCCCGGCGGAGCGTATAACCCATGCATCGCACATCATGCGCATCTCTGTGACGGTGTCCGGTGGAAGATCCCCATTCTCGTCCAATAGAGCAAAGATGCGTCCAACGATGGGAAGCAAATAGTGAATAACATCGGGGGTGCGAAGCAGTTCCTCAAAACCCATCTTTGCCTTCTCATCTTTCAATATGTGGGTTAAAGGATTTGAGCAACCCGACAGCTGGAAGGCCAAATTGAAGGCGAAGGGCGTGGCAGCAGTGGCGCGTACATGGTTTGATTCCTTATAGTGCAGAAAACCGCACTGGGTCACATTACGGCAAAGTTTGCCTCTTTCACACACGCGGCCTGATCCAAATTGCCGAGATCGTTGTAGCCCCTCATTTTGGATAAAAAGGGAAGCGGAAACGAACTCACCATCCACTTTCATCATGTTTGTTGAATTGCGGGGGCGTGGGTGTTGCTTTTTCGGCGCGTTGTCGAACCCCGAGGGTTCATAAGGAGGAACTTTTTTTTCTCCACCATACATGGCTTTCGTGGGGCTTGATAAAGTAAATAAGTAAAACTCTTTAAAACAATGAAACTGGCTTCCTTTGAAAAAGAAAAGCAAGAAGAACGGAGGAAAGAAGATGGTTCGCAAACATGTTGGGGAAAAGCCGGCGAAGAGATCCAAGCGACTCACCTTTTGCAGCTCACAAAGCCGCCGAACGCCGCAAAGAAAGTGCGGACTGCATGTTGCAAGTGGCGGTGGTCCTTCCTCCCCGCAGTAAGCGCAACCCCTTTGAGAGCCTCCAAATATAAGAAATGCCAAGAAAAACCACAAAACTAAAAAATAAGATAAAACTAGAGAAAACCAGGATGACACAAATCGTGTTCTCGTTTAGAGGGCGTAGAAAGGAGTGGGCTTGCTTGAATGGTTTCATCTCTTAGAAATGAAACAAATGAATAGAAAATACACATTTGTTCAATTGTTTGCCAAACACACACCGCGAAGGACCAACAAGATTCACTGTTCTTAGAAATAGAAAATGCGGTTCCGATTATTGATTCTTCACTTTTTGAACAAAAGCAATACATGATGATTACGCAACCACAACCTCCCCGGAGCCTCTTCAAGCCGCTTTATTATTATTATTTTTACTCATTTCGGCTGTGGGAGAGGTGGGTGATGACCCATCTTCGTACACTCTTTCCATGTGTCCAATACACAAATACCATTGCATATGCAATCTTCTCTGGGTGTGGGTTTGCTCTTTTTTTTGTTTCAGTAGTCAAGATGCAAAGAATTTTACTAACAAACGCAACAAAAATCTAAAAAAGATTGAGTAACATGAATCATTCACGGATCTTATCTACAAGAAGTCGCGCCATAATTTCGTGACGGATTTCCTTTTTTATCACAGAAAATGGAATCGTCTTCTCAAAATGAAGACAACTGAAAGCGCACTACAGACACATACACACACACAAAAAAAAAAAAGAGACATGCACCACTAAATCATTAACAAAATTTGAATACATATATATATATATATATATATATATATATTAGTTCCCAACATTTCTACCCTCCCATCTACCTCCATTTAAAATGCAAAGAAAAAGGAGGAGGTGCAAAAGCAATCTCCTCTTTTTTTGTTTTCTGTTACTCCAATGTCCCTATTTTAATGCATTTACCCGTCTCTTTTGCGAAGCATGTTTCATACATTTTCAAGAAGCAGTTCGGCGCCGTCGTGTTCAGAAAAGCAAAAAAAAAGGAAGGTTGAGAAGAGCCTTTTTTTTTTTTTTCCTGCATTAGAGCATTCGCCCATTATTCCACCCTTTATATATATATATATACAGTTTTTTCATTGATTGACGAATGTATAGATAACCTTCTTTACATTTGTTCGCCCACTTCAGTTTTGAAAAGTAACACTATTTCTAATTACACCAAAAACACAATCATATTTCACATGTGTTACCTAAATGCACACACAAAATGAAGTACATCAAAAAAAAAAGAAGAAAAAAAAAGAGGGAAATAAAGAGAGTAGTAGGAATGTACAGAAAGGATTGCAACGTAACGCAAAAAGAGGAGAAGGGTGAAAAAATTTACAACAACAGAAGGAACAATCAGTGACTTTCTACTTTTTCTTTGTAATAGAAGCGATCATATGGAAATGTTTGGTATCTCTTTCTTTTCAACAAAAAAAAAAAGAGAATTCCTAACATCTATCCTTTTTTTTTTCATGCGTTTTTCTTTTCTTCGGTTTCTTTTTTGTTTTCCTTTTCTTTCTTGGCATCTTTTCTTCTTCTTTACTATTCTTAACATCACACACCAACGCCTGTAGAAAATTCATCGAAATATCAACCGAAAAGTCACAACAATACTGACGACAACAAAGTAGAAAAAGGTCAGCAAAAGAGAATAATTTGGAAACACTCACAGAAAGAGAGAGAGACAAAAAAAAATTATACATAAAACTATATATAGAATGTATAAAAAATTTTTCCCTTCATTCTTCCATCCTTTTTTTTTCTTTTTTTGTAAAAAATATTTCTTGCCTTATCTTTTTTTTTTTCTTTTCCCTTTTCTTGTCTAGAAGACGATGCCGTTAATCATGGCTCCAATGGACTCATTCAGGTTTGCATTGATAAGTGCATCCGCCTCGGATTGCAGGTGCACAATTGGATTTGCCCGACCCACATTTCCCACATCATCCTCATCCAGCCCTTGCGCGATAAACCGCTCCGCCTGTGCGGCGAGTGAGGTTAAGGCGCGTATCTTTTCCCGCACCGTTTGCCGCTCAAAGCGTTCCATATTCTCCAACCGAAACCCTTCCTGCCATCCCTTCTTATACACATTGAGAAGCAGTGCGAGTTCGTGATTCTTCTTTCGGAATGTGATGGGAAGACTGTAGTAGTCTCTGTCCAACCCACGCGTGAGGGCAATCGGGGAGGGACGGGTGAGCCAACCAATGTTACTCGTCGTCTGCCGTGCCTCGGCAAACACAACACGCCCACCCGGCATCGCATCCTTTGTGGTGCGAAACGCATCAATCACGACTTTCCCACGCACAGACTGAATCGGATCCACCACCACCGACACACTGCGTGGCGTGAGCTGTTCATAACTGCTCGCCGTCATCACATCCTCGCCGGAGAGCCAACAGCCAAAGCCGGGGTGACTGTGGTACCAACCCACCACCTTCTCGGAGCGCCCGACAACGGAGAGTTTGTCGAGCATATGGACCTGATACTCGGGGTCCACCGCCTCCACCGACTGCCCCGTCGCGGTCTGCGGCATCGAGAAGACATCCGTAACGCGAATGGTGTAGTCATCGATCTGTTCGCCAATCATGAGACCCATCACCTCCAGTGGAACCCCCGCCCGGCCGTGGAGGAGCATTTTGAGAAGCGCCAGAGAGGAGATTTGGACCGTCTCGGCGGTGTCGCGGAGTTCCTCGGTGGGGGGGCCGCCATGGCCTTGAAGGCGGGACATATTCGCAAGAGCCTGCATGGAGGAAAGCGGAAAGAGGGAAAGTGAAGAAGTGCAAAAAAAAAAAAAACGAACAAACAAACAAAAGCTAAGGGGGACAAAGAAAAAGGAGAGAGAAAACCTTTTTATTTTATTTTTTGGAGGCTTCTATTTTTTCTTGGTTGTTTGACGTATTGTTGCTTTCTGGAGTAGTTTTTTTTTTTTTCGTTGTTCTTGTTTGTCTTCTTCCTTCAAACCGAATAATATGTTTTTGTTTTGATCCTAACACACACCTAACAAAAAAAAAAAGAAACGATGATTCAACAATAACAACGGAAAAAAAAAGTGAAGTAATTTATATAAAAGTGGATATATAGAGGATCAAAGCAAAAGAAAAATCCTTTTCATTCCTCTAAATAATGAATACATACATAAAAAATCACGGGAACACCCCTTCCCACAACATGATCAAAAGAATCGTAAAATTTAATATATATATATATATATATTCAACAGTCTAGCGCATATATAAACAGAAAAACCTGTGTAGTCACTAAAGCATTAATGATGATAAAAAGTAAGTCATCACTACAAGATACAATATCCTTCACTTTTTCTTTTCTTCCTGTTTCCCCTCTCTTTCTCTCTCTCTCTCTCTCCCACTTTCTTGATTCTATCTAAACTGCCCCCATCACAGGGAGTGGCGCATCGAATCTTCCTCCTCCCCCTCCTCATACTCATCCTCCTGGTAATCTATCTCCCCCACACTGTCCTCCTCGTCCTCCTCGTTCGATGAGGTGAATGCGCTCTCCTCGACGTCCGCTGCGTACACCTCACGCCGCACCTCCTCGACAAAGTCCGTCACCCCATCCATAATACGACGCAGTGTGGCCGCTGGGATGTGCTCCACCGTTCCACTCCCATTACTAGGATCACCATTTCCATCCAGGCGAAGCTGTCCGCGGAGGGCGGAGAGGAATTGTTGCAAATCCTCACACGAGGCGGAAAGACGCGCGGCGGCCCCAACGCCCAAACCCCTCGACGCCAAATCCATTCTCCCTTTTCCACCCGAATGCGCACGAGGCGAGGAATACGGATCCCCTCCTGGGTGGTCCTTGGGGTCAAAATGACTCCGCTTGCCATCACGTTCGTCTCTTTGGGTGTGTGTTTCCTTTTCCTCCGCCGCGTCGGTTTCGGGTTCCGAGATGAGTCCCGCGCGGGCCGCTTCCATGCGTCGGTAACACCGCTGTTTCTCCCGAAGTGCGGTGCGCTCCGCCTCCGCCGCGCGCAACTCACGCAGTGCGCGGCGCGCTAACTGATCGTATTGCTCAAAGAGCTCCAAACTATTACGCCCCGTCACGCGACAGCGGACCTCGCGACGGAGGGCGTGCAAATACTGCCAAAGCGCCGTCGCAGAGGAGGAGAGGAGACGCGTGGTGCAACGCTCCCCATCAACGGTTTGGGCATGACGTATTCCATAGGTGTTGGACTTACCAGCTGCCGCGGCTGCAATCATGTGGGCATTGGGGTTTCGGTGTTTACCGGTGTGCGTGAATGGATGCCTGGACTGTTCACGCTGTCGTTGGGTGACGGCCCCCACGCGGTGCTTCATGCGTTCACTCCACACCCGATTCATCTCAATCAGAAAGGGATAGAAACTCTCCACCCGAACAGACGGACAGTGTCGGTTTTTAAACTTCTGTGCGGCCACAAAGATGGGGTATGGAATCCAAAAGTCCTTGTCGTGCTGTCGGCCCTGTAGCACGTCATTGGGAAATGGCACACGCGGCGCCCCATCCCGCCGTTGCTCCTCACTTGGTTCCACAAATCGAATCCGAGAGCGTCGGAGAAAGTAATTCTCATCATCGATGATCTCCTGCAACTGACGACACCAGTGACCGTTCAAATAGACGTTGTACGACTGCAACTGCGCTGTGCCGCCGTAAATCCCGTCCTCCACCCCTGTCCCCGTCAACCAACCCACCTGTGGCTGTGTGGTTTGGTTTTCCGCGTCCGTGTTGGGCTCCCGTTGCGCCTCCGCCGTGCGATACCCAACAAACACAAAGGGTTCCTCCCCTGCCGTGGTGTCCCCTACACGAAGACACCGCCGCATCTCCGGCACCTCCGCCAAGAGGCGCAGCAGGCGCGCCAAACTCGCGCGATGCACGAGAGCGGATTCCTCCAACTCCCGCCGATCCCCAACGGCGCGTCGCATCTCCCGCAGCGCACTCGACACGCGCGCCTCGAGCTCCTCCTGCGCGGCGTGCAGCTTGGCGCGGAGGTCGGCGTTGGTGTCGGCGAGTCCACTCGCCTCCCGTCGGGACGCATCATAGCGCCGCTCCATGCCTTCCACCTCGGCGCGGATTTCGCGTAGCGTCGCCTCATAACGCGCCCGTTCCCGACGCGCCACCGCCTCCGCCACAGTTCCCTTTTCCCTATGCCCCGCCTGCCTGCCGTGGGGTTGTTCTTGTTGTTGCTTTTGGCGCTCCTCGCGTTCGTGTTGGAGTTCCTTTTCGAGTCGTCGAATGCGGCGCTCCTTTTCGTGGAGGGCGGCATCGAGGGCGGCGAGTTTGGACTGCGCCGTCTCCAACGCGGCGCCGCGCTCGGCCAACTGACTCTCACACCGCAGCAGTCGGGACCCCTCCGCCGCGTGCTGCTGCTGCTGCTGCTGCAACTGCTGCTGCTGTCGTCGCCGCTGTCGATCCCGCTGCTGCTGCTGCAGTTGCGCATGCAGACGCTCTAATTCGGCACGAAGGTCTGTAATGACGCGATCCCGCGCAGCTTGCCCTTGGGCGGCGCATAAAAGGGTCTCATCCAACGCCGAAATACGGGCATCGAATTGACGCTCCTTCTCATGCAGACGCTCCAGAAGAGAGTCCGTGTCGTCCACGTCGTCGTCCTGTAGCTGTAAGGCGGCGGGGGCGGTTTCCACGTTGGAATGCGGTAACGCGTCGGGGGATTGGGGGCGTTGGGAGGAAACGGGTCGAGTTGGTGTTGGAATGACATCCGAAAGCACCCGACGCGGACGGGACGGTAAGGAAAGTGAGGAGATACACGTTGCGTCGTCACTCTCAGTCATCTAGTCTGTCTAGGGTTTTTTTTTTGTTTTTTGTTGTGTGTAACAAAAAGAAAAAAATGGTTTTCAATTTCCCGCCTTTTTTTTTTGTTGTTGTGTGTGTTGCAATGCGCAAATGGGATGACGATACCCAAAGAGTATACAAATGAAAAGCGGCACGAGTAATAATACACAATGTGCACAATGAATAGTGCGGATGAATAAGCGGAAGTGGTGAACAAGAAATATAAGTATATGTATTTATGGAAGGGTAGTGGAAAAACAAAAATAAAAAAGTATCTAACCGTCTATTTTATACGCTTGTGTATGTTTATATTAATCTTCTTTTTTTTTTTTTCTTTGGTATGTGACGAATATTTTCTATTTGCGCGAAAAGTAAACACACACTCTTTTAATTCTATTTGTTTTCCCTTCCTTTTTTTCTCTCTCTCTCTCTCTCTCCACTTATTATTACTTTTATTATTTGGTTATTGCACGTAGAAATAACATTTTTTTTTTTGTGTGTATGAAAAAAAAAAAAAGAGAAAAAAGCCGAGCAAATTGTGTGTGTTTCTGAAAAGAGACAGAGCGATGGGATGAAGCGAATCCCCTCTCAGTATCTTTTCGTGGTGAGTACAAACAAAAAACCACAACCGCAATAACAAGTTCAAACAAAAAGGGAATCAAATTCAAATGAAACACAAAAAATACAGTGCATAAGTCCTTTACATAAGGAATGATAACTCGGAACACACTCCTATCAAAATGGTACAGGAAACATTTATATAAACAATTACACACAAACACACACACACAGACGGACATATATATATATATATATATATGATGTATTCACCAAAAACGAAAAGAAAACAAATTACACTCCATATGTTTTTATTTCCTTTCTTCTCTTCCTTCTTCTATTACTTCCCCCCTCCCCCTGCTGACCGGTTGAGCATACCTGGGTGGTGCAGCGATGGGAGGTCCATTCCCGCCGCGGATGGCCGTCTCCTCGGCGGGGGCGTTCCCGACTCCTTTTTCCCGCCCTCCAATTGCGTTGCGTTGGTGCTCATCACACCCGTTGCCGTTCGCCTCGGCTCCGACAGCGTTGGCGCGGTGGACGCCGCGTTGTTGCAGGGGCGGCGGTTGAGGCGCGGTGCGGGTCCCACTGTATCCCCTTCCACAGTCTCCGTCTTGTTGGTTTCCTCGGAGGTGCCATTTGGCCCCGCCGTCGTTTCTCCCGTCTCATGTGGCGTGTGGGTTTCGCGTTCCGCGTGTTTGGAGGATAACATCTCCGCGTGTTTGTGGCGCCACACCTCGAGTGGCGTCATGGGTCGGCCCTCACTGTTTCCCGTCGTGCTGCTACTCGCCACACTCCATGAGTTGCGTCGGGAACGGGTGTCGGGGGGTTTCTGCTCAAGAGAAGAGGATTCATTTTGTGTGGGGAGGCCAAGTGGTTTTGGCTGCGGGGGGATTTGGAGGGAAAGTTTAAGTCGAGGTTCACTGTTGGAGTCATCCGCGGAGGGGTTTGCTGGCGCATCGGGGAGACGGAGTGGAGTGGATGGGACGTTTGCTGTGTGTTGGGCGTCGTCCACCCCATCGACTGCCTCTTGGCGCTGCAATGACATGGGAACCTCCTGTTGGTGCTCCTTTTCCTTTTCGAGCCTTTCCATTTCTTCTTCTCGTCGCCTTCGCTGCTCTTGCTCTCGTTTTTCTTCTTCTTCTTCTTTGGCTCTTTGCTTTGTCTCTTCCGCTTCCTTTTCCCTCTTCCGCCTTTCCAACTCCTCACGCTCTCTTCGATGGGTTTCCTCGTGCATCCGCTCTGCCTCTCTTCTTTGCCGTTCCTCTTCTCTTCGCTCTTCTTCCCTTTGTCGTCTTTCGGATTCACGTTGCATTTCCTCCTGTCGTCGCCGCTCCTCTTCTCTTCGTTGCCGTTCCTCCTCCTCTCTTTGCCTTTCAGACTCTCTTTGCATCTCCTCCTTCCACTTCCTTTTCCTCTCCTCCACATTCCTTTCTTCTTCTAATCCTTGTTTGCGTCCCACATCGTCATTATCTACGTGTGCGGAGAGAGATTCTGGTGGGGAGCGTTGTCGGAGTACAGGAGATTCTTCCTGGCGTGCATCTTGCGGTCGAAGTTGCCATTCCCTCCCCACGCGTTCCTGCTGTAATTGCTGTTGTGATTGTAGTAGTCGTTCTTCACGTGCTGAGCCTTGAAGTGTGTCGCGGCCGATTTCCCGCGTGGACATGGACGGTGGGTCCAACGTGTCACTCACCGCATCCTCATCCTCATCCAACGCCTCGAGTTCCTCTCGAGTTGGGGATGGGGCCATCGCATTCGGTGTTGTCATGGGTGCGGAGAGCACACGCCGTGTCTGTTCCTGTCGCATCCGATACCCCTCCCGCTCCGTGGCGTGACTCGATGGGTGGCGATCGTACCCGCCCAGTTGCTCATGGGATCCGCTCCGGTTGTCCAACTTCACCTCCTCCCATGACGGCGGTGGGGGAGGCCGAGTGTGCGATGCGGAGGGCGGAGGAGATGGCGGCGGTGGTAACGTTCCGTGACGCGGCGCTGGGTGTCCGCGTGCCTCACGGCAATGGGCGTGCCATGCGGGTAACGGCCATTCGCGCGCATCATGACTATCCACGCTGTCATCGAGATGAAGATGCAAGACTCTTGCCGGCGGTTCATGTTGCTGTCCTTGTGGTTTGGGTGGCTTGTGTGTATGCGGCGCCGAGGATCGGGGAGTCCCAACGGAAGGCTCCGGCAATGGCGGCGGGACAGCCACCCCGTGTGTCGTCCATTCCCGTTCCTCCTTCGCTTCACGCGTGGACAACGGCTGCTGTTGCTGTTGTTGCTGTTGCTGTTTCCGCTGTTGGGGAAACCCATCGTCTCGCTCTGCCATGGCACGTTCCATCGCACGCATGACAAACTCCCGTCGCCGCAACACCGCCTCGGAGAGTGTTGGCGGAGTGGTCCCGTCCTCCCTCTCATCGCCCTCCACACGCATGTGTTGCAGCACGGACAGAAACCGTTCCACCGCCCCCCAATCCCTCACGAGGCCACGCAGAAACGATTCCACTTCCACCTTTTCCCCCAACGTGAGTTGCCGCCGGGCGGACTCGGCCCCGTCCAACGTGGTGCGCATCAACGCTGAGAGGAGGGCGGCGTCATCCTTTACGTCGTGCAACTGTTGTCGACAACGCCCCTCACTCCGCTGCGCGCGCACAAGGCGACGGCGCCCCGCGCAGAGATCCGCCTCCAACGCCGCACTCTCCGACTGCAACGCGTCTACGCGTTGGCGGAGTTCGTCCACCTCACGCTTTGCCCCACGAAGTCGCAGCTCCGCGTGCCGATCGCTCTCCGCGTGTTGCAGCGCGAGGCCTTCAACACGCGCCTCCAATCGCGCCACTGCGCGTTGCGCGTCCAACGGCCAATGCGTCGCCCCCCGCCCCCCGTCCAGCCGCTCCACAGAGTCTGACGGGGCGTGACGGAGTGCATGCAGTCGGGCCGTCGCGGCGGCGCGCTCCGCCTCGGCAAGACGACGGTCGAGGAGCTCAATGTGAGACTGCGCGGCCACGAGCTCGTCGGCGACGCGGCGGGCGGCGGACTCCGCCTCACGTCGTTCAATGTGCACCTCCGCGAGCTCCATGAGAAGACGCTCCGTGTCCGCCGACACACCGCCATCGCCACGACCCGTCTCCCTATACGTTCCATTCAAACTTGTATGACCACTGTTGGTGTTGCTATCCATGCTGTTGTTGTTGTGGTTGTTGTCATGATTGGAGTCATTTGGAGTGTGACCATGTCGTATCCCCGCATGTACACCATTGCCAAGACGCGTCGAATGATCCGTTCGATCACGGGCCACGTGACGCTCAATTAGTTCCCGCAGTCGACACATTTCGGCCTCACAAACGCGCAATTCCCGCTCCTTTACCGTCAACGCGGCCCGCCACGCCATTTCCCCTTGCAAGGATGCACTCCCCTCCTCCTGGGCCCGTTGCAATTGACCCATCTCCTCATTTGCCGCCGCCAGAAGCGCATCGGCGCGCTCTAAACGATTCTGCAACTGCGCCCGCTCCTTCATGGATCGCACGAGATGTCGGGCGAGGGTTTCCGCCTTGTTCGTTAACTCCCGCAGTGCCCCATCCTGCACAGCCAATTCGCGATGCAGGGTCTCATTCTCCTCCAACACGACGGTGTGGTCCTGATTCGGACTCGGGCGGTGTGTGCTGTCCTCGGGGAAACTGGAAGACCCGCGCGGGGCATGCGGTGGACGCACACGTTGCGCCGACACGCCACCCCGAGGCAGATGCACAGCATCGGAGTGGGAAGTGGCGGTGTGTGAGCGAAGCGTGACGGACCCATGCACCGACGCCGACGACGCCGAAGAGAGGGAGTCGGCACGGGAAATGGAGTACAGGAATGGGGACGGGGAGTGGGGTCGGGCCTTTTCCCTTACTGGGACGATTTGGCTCTCCGCCTTCCTCTCCTCTTCCGCCTCGGCTCCTCTCTTTTGGCGGGAGAGGAGTTGCCGCATGAGTTCCTCCTCCTCATGCGCATCAAAGTGATCCCGCGAGGCCGCATGCGTTGAAATGGAGGGAATCAAACCGGGCGGAGAGCGCGTGCGTGGTTTGGTTACGACGGATCCTCGCGCGGGCAGCATCAAAGGCTGACGCGACCCCATTCCCCGCCGCGTCGCATCCATTCCCGAGGCGTACGGATGTGTCATGGGCAACGCATCGTGCGGACGCCCCTCTGGCGCCTCATGGTTTTGCGTCGGCCCCACTTCTCGTAAAGCCGGTGCCGGCGGGTCGTTGGGGGTGAGGGCGAAAAACGCATCCAACACGCGCTGTTCCTCTTCCAAACCATTCATTTCCGTTTGCGATGGGGAGGCGTCGTCGTACCGCGTTGGTGGTCGCAATGGCAAAGGGGAACCAAACGAGAAGGAAGCGGATGACACGGGCGGCGGCGGCGGCGGCGGCGGCCTCGCTTGACGCCGTCGTCGTTGCAAAGGACGCGCCGGAATGGTCACACTGCTGCGTGCCTCATGAAATCGCTGTTGGGAGTCTGTGCTGGGGCGAGGCGGGCCATGGACCTCCTCCTGTGATCGCGGCGTCGACACAATACCCGCCTCAACGCGTTGGGCTAAACGAGAGGTCGACATCTCCGCCCCATGCCCGATGTGCGGCGGCGCAATCGTCTCTTCGTGTTGGGTGTATTCCAAAATGGCCGCCCCGCAGAGGCGTTGGAGCGCCAACTGCTTGGACTCCATCTCCCGCATGCGAAGTTGGCGCTCCTGAGCGGCGTGCATCTCCGTTAGGTGGATGTCATCGCTGTGCGTGTGAAAGCGTTCATCGAGGCGACGTAACATGTCACGCAGGGCGGCCACATCGGGTTCGAAAGGGCCTAATGAAACACTCCGAGAAGGAGACGAGCGATCCGCCGTCACCGCTCCTTCACTCGCACCACGGTACATGAATAAAAAGGGGGAAATAATATAAATAACAACAAGTATATATATATATATATATATAGTTAATTGTTCTGTCTAAAATCTATGCCTACAAAAAGGCACAAGGGAAACAAAAAAAAAGTACACACTTATTTATATATGTATGAACTGTGGCGCTAATCGTATGTAGAAAAGGGGGTGAATGGGTGTTCTGTTTTGATAATCTTCTCCTTTCTCCACACACACACAAAAGAAGAAGGGACCCCCCAAAAAGATATATATATATATATATTTGATGGTTTAAACAGACACCGATGCACACACACAGCAACACTCGTGTGTTCTTTGTTGCTCGAATTACTTTCCCCTTTTTTTTGTGTGTTCTAATTCTCAAACAAACTCCAATGCCTCCTCTTCCAAAAAAAAAATTCTACTTAGGCGTTTCGCTCTAAAATGAACTTTTATTATAATGCTTCTTTTGTTGATCTCCCCCTCTCTTGTTTTGGTTTTATTATTATTGATATTTTCACTTTCTTTTTATTGATGTGTTTTCTCTGCCTTTTCCTATGAAGGGTATTTTTTTTTTCTGCCTTTTTTCCTCTTTCCGTATCACAACTCGTTGTGGGGGTAATTTGCTAAAAGGCGGGAGAGAGACGTTTTCCTTTTACTTTTTTAAAATCACTATTCCCTCCTTTAAGAAATATGAATACAGTAATTGAAGAGTTCATTCAGAAAGAGAACCAAAGCAAAAGCAAACAAAAGAAGAGAAAATGATGTCTAAACATTTGTGTACAAATAGAGAGGAAAACAAAAAACGAAAACAACAACAACCGAGAAATACAAATAAACAACAACAAACACAAAAGAACGGACCTTCACCAAAAAAATACTCATAATAGGCGCATATTTGCTCCCTTTTTGCTTAAACTTCACTTGTCAAAAAAATAACTCACGCCCATTCTGTTCGATATTATTCATGTCAAAGAATGTGTAAAATACGCAAAAAAACAAACAAACGAATCGACACAAATGAATTTCACTTATTCAAGGGTCAATAGACCAATACAATGAACATATATATATATATATATATATATATATATATATATGTATAAAAATATAGAGAGCATCCATACTTGCACAAAGACATCCCTCTTTCTTTTTTCCCTTCTTCTTTCACTCCTCCCTCGGCGTTCCCTGTGTGGTTGTGTACGTCGGACCTGTCCACGGCACAACACGTCGTATAGTCGTTTGACGAGTTCCACTGCGCTCCGTTTCTATCATTTCATGATTCGATGGGGACTTTGGTGACCTTTCATGCGTGTACACGTCATTTCCACTTCTATCATCGCCGTAACTGTGAGGATGACTTGCGTGGAATGAATGGAGACGATTTGGCATTTCTGCCGAAGCCCGATCGAAATCGTTATTCTCAATAGAACGCAACACGTCTGCCTTAAATCGTTCATAATCTCGTTCCCTCTCCGCCGTTTCCTTTTCTTCCTCTTCTCGTTTGGTGTGTTTATGAAAGTAATAGGGATCATTGGATTCCACGCTTTCCGTCTCATGTGTGTTAAACAGAAATGTTTCCTTTTCGGATTCGTTTTCACCTTCAATTGGCCTTTTCCACTCCAACGCCTTTTGTTGTTGTCCTTTACCTCCTTCGTTTTTTTCCTTTTGAATATGTCTTACACTCTCTGTTTGTGTGGTTTTCCCAAACGGGGAGAGTTTCCACACCTCATCTCGGCAATCGTGAAGGAGTTTGTGACGAAGTGTGCGCATTTCCGATTCAGCCGAGCGCCAATTGTCACCTCGGCATCCCATCATGGCGGAGAGAATGGCAATACGCTTTTCCATTGCGTTGGCGGAGTGCGCCAAAGCGTGTAGACGATCCATGCGCTGTGCTATGGCGAAGTCCATCAAAAACACACACACACACAGAAAAAAAGGAAAAAAAAAAAAGATACAAAGCAACCACCAAAAGAGATGGAAATACAAGTGAAACCTAAGCCTAACAATCATAAATATATGTAAATTGAAATAAATGTAAGAAAAGCGAGAAGGAAGAAGAGGTACATGAAAAGTAATTCCACATAAAAGTATTTTTATGATCGTGTGCATTGTATCAATAACAAAAGAACAATTACCATCACAATCCGCAACAACATTTTCATACCTTAAGGCATTCCTTTTTTCTCCCCTAAGCCACTTTCTTTTTTTTTTCCCGCACATGACAAGCTCTTGTTTTCACAAGTTTTTAGCCTCCAGTGCTTTCTTTTTACTTTTCCTGTTTACCGTGTAAATTGGGACACACGATTCTTTTCTTGTGTCTAAAGGTGTCTAAAGCACGCCTCAAACACTGTCGAGGCAAAGCTTTAATGTATATATATATATATATATATATATTCAGTTCATTTCATTTAGAGATTTCCTTTGTTGTTTTCCATCTCTTTTGTATTATTTATGACACGTTACTGTCGTATGGACACACCTTTTCATTCAACGCATACATTTTCAAATACGGGGAGATGATTAAAACAAATTTCCAGCTCGGCGTATTGATTCAAATGCGTAATGATTATTTTTGCTGTTAAATATTGCACTTCTCTTTTTGCCACGAAGAAATTATTACTTCTTTTTTTTACTCTCATAAAAACAAAAAAGATCAAATGAGACAATTTTCACAAAGATGAAGAAATCCAAAAGATACATTATGGGTAATATAAACATACATCTCTTTCTCTCATATATATATATATATATATATATATATTTGATGTAATTATTTTCAAAATAACGTTCAAATTTTTTTGCTTATTACGCGTATTTTCCAAAAAAAGGGTCAATGACGCAAAGAGGTGCGAAAAAAAGAGGCAACAAGAAAGAAAAAAAAATGAGCATTTCGAAAGAGATTGAAAGATCCCAGTACGAACGCCATTAAATAAGCACATACAAGAAAACATGAAAGAAGTAGTAAATCATCATTTACAAACAAAAAACAAATCGAGATATAAAAATCAGCACTGAAAAACAAAACAACAACAACAAAAAAAAAAGACGTAGAAAAAAAGAGAAGCGCAACACGAAACAAAAAATTTCAAAAAAAAAAGTTACATATTTTTTATTTTTGCTCACCGTTTTCAGATTTTCTTCAATTTGATTTGTACGATTGCAGAGCAAAAAAAAAAAAAATAGAAAAAGAGTACTATTTTGGTACGCTTTAATAGTGAAACAGTACACACAATGACGAAAAAAGACGTTACAACACGTGTTTTTTCATGTCATGTATGGAGTCACTTTTTCGGATGAAACAAAAAAAACACAAAAAAACATATAAATATAAATATAAATATATATATATATATATATATATATATATATATATATATATTTTGTCTGTTAAACAGATTTTCTTTTCTTTCTATTTCACCCTTTTCGGTGTGAAGAGAGTTTCAATGGCCTCTACAAGAAAGTGACAACAATAGATGAAATACATAATAATATATATGAAAAAAAGATCACTATTGTTCTTTTTTTTTTTGCTTTGTATAGGAGATTTCATTTCGAAAAAGAAAAACGAAAGCAAAAAAATCAAAATAATAGAAATATTGAGAGAAAATGTTCATTTAACACCTGATTTAGAGTGTCAGGCTGCCGATGAATATATAAATTTTTATGTTTACATATATATGCAATAAGATTGCAAAGGCATAAAAAATTGCCGCCAATGAAAGCAAAACATTGGAATAAATCATCAAAAGGACATAAGAGACTCATTACTGTCATTCTTTATGCAAATTCTATCTCATTCACATCCTTAAATACATATATATATATATATATATATATTTAATTTCTTTTCTTTAATGTTATAATAAGAATTCATTTTGTTTTCTCTCTTCTTAACAGTTTCGGCTCATTTATTATTTTTATTGTGTGTGCAGTTTACAAACGCAAAAAAAGGAACGAAATGAGGGAAAAGGGATAAAATGCTTCTTTTTTAACAAAAAAAAAAGAAAAACAACAACAACTTTGGTTTTGTTACATAGTTCCTTTCCTCTCTTCTTTTAAAACACACACACATATATATATATATATATAAATATTTACATACAATTTTTTTTCTGTTTTATTTACAAATCTATCAAATTCATCCATTTTGGTTTTTCCTTTCCTCTCTTTTTGTTTTGTCTCATTTGCTTTACGCAACGCGTGCAGTATAAACTTCACTTCATTTGAAGGAACAGCATTCGCCCCATTCCTTCCCAAAGCCGATCACCTCTCTCCAAAACACGCCTAAAAAGTGGTCGCTGTAATACAAAACAAAAAAACAAACAAAAAACTATTCTTTACGGCATTTCCGCATCAGTTTTTTTAAAAAAGAAAACAAAACAATAATAATAATAATAATACCAACAAAAGAAAATAGTATTCTCATCGTATTACCAAACAGTTAAAGCGGAAAAACGGACGAAAGGTGTATTATCAATCAAAATGACAAAATAAACGGGAAAACAAAACAAAAAACATTAACAACAAAAAATGGTTCCCTTTCTCGCGAAGAGGATGAGGGATCGCGTGGGTTTGCGTTTTCTGAAAACCACTTTCAAACAAACAAACAAACATATGATTTCCGCCCATGTATGTCAGGGACATACAAAAAGGTGATCAAAAGAAAAAAAGTAAAGGGAAAATAGTTTATTTATACATACTTTCACAGAAAATATTTTTATGACATCGATCACTTCACAGGTTTAAACTACACGTCTTCTGATGAGTTATGTAGTTTACATTTCTTCTTTTTTCCTTTTGAACGCAAAGAGGAAAAAGAGAACAGATTTGGTAACCAAACAGAGAGAAGAAAAAAAAAAAGCTAAAAATGTGAAACAATTTTTGAAGATTTGACAATCACGTTCGAGTCATAATATGAAAAAATTAAATTACAAAAAAAAAAAAGAAGAAAAAACAAAGAAAGCAACAAAAAACGGAAAAAAAAAAGGGAGCACATACACGCACACCCAAAATCAAAAAAAAAAAAGTGAGAAAACCAACAAGCACTAAATACACAGAAAAAAGGAAAAGGAATCAAAGCAATGAGTTCCATTCAATATTGTTTCCATCAAAACCTCAATTGTAGCGAGTGGGAAATAAGATGCAAGTCAATCAAGAGAAAAAATTGAAAAAAAAAAGATCAACACGTGCAAATATGAAAGAAGACAAACTACAAAAAAAAATAGGAAGGAAACGATTTTACGCACACAGAAAAAAAAAAAAAAGGAAAGACAAAAAGATGAAGAAGCGCTTGGTGAATACTTTGTTAGGAAATAAAGAGCGCTTGACGGACAGAATGCGCCTTCTGTTTACCTTTTAAAAACAAAATACGCACCAAAAAAAAGAAAAGAAAAAAAAACTTCTCTGATACATCAGAGCAAAATTACGCGCTGTATGAGTGCATCAATATCCATTTTTATGTATTATTATCTCTTGTTACTTCTTTGGATTCTTTGATTGCAACAGACAAAAAAGAAAGAAAAAAAAACGCACGCAAATTCCATTTTCCTCATTTTCATTAAAATCATTTGTTTCTTTCATTACCAACCGGTGTGTATTCCTTCGCATATCCCTTCTTTATTACATCGCTCATTTATACATTCACATAACAATAATAATAATAATAATAATAAAATTACATAAGAACATTATGATGGTTGTTAAGTGTCTTTCGTCGAACAATACGCACTCCTGTTATACCCTCCGGCAGGTCTGGACGCATGACGTACTGCGAACTCTCCTCAAGTGGTGCGTTTAACGGTAAAGAAACTCTTCCCGCCGAATCCCTTCGCAGCTCCCCTTCCATTTCCTCCATTTCCTCCATTTCCTCCACTCCATCGATTTCCTCCACTACAGAGCCGGAGTCGGTCCCCGCGGAGCGGATCTCTCTGCACCACATGCCGAGCCTTTCCTCCTCTCCGCCCGTCGCTTGTGCCTTCGCTTCCAAACCCATCGGCACCGCGTTTGGGCGGACGGCGTGTGCATTGGCCTTTTCCTCCGTTCCATTCTTTTCCAGACTCGGGTGTGCGCCTCGGGGTTTCACCGCGAAGGAGGCGGAGGACGGGGCGTTGGCGCAACTGAGAGGGGCCATCAGACACTCATCCGAGACGCTCTGCAAAGAGGCATTAAAGTCCATGGAACAGTAACGCGGCAAACGAACAGATGCGCCGACCCCTTCGAATGGGTGTATGGCGGGCACAGAGAGTGGGGTTGGGGTGGTGATCGAAGGCTCTCTCATGCTCTGCTGCAGGGCGGTGTAGGAGAGCCTCGGGGCGTGTCGTAGCAACGGATGAAATCCCCCAACAGGGTGTCCTTTTCCATCTTTGCTGGAGGGACGAGGGGGGCATGGACAGGAGGTGTTCGTGTGTGAGGATGTGGTGGTTAAAAGGGTCATACCGTCAGACACCGTGCTTTGAGTCCTTCCCACACCACCCATCCCATGTGCATGGGTGGAATACACTTGTACACTTGTGCACGTCATTGGGTGACCCACACCACTCCTCATGTTACCTTTGCTGTTGCATGGGGGTGAGGGGAGGGGGTTATGGATTGTGCGATCACTTTTTTGTTTCACCACTCGACGTGAGATGAGTCCGGCGTTTCGTTGCGGCGGTATGACGGATGGAGCACAACACGGGGAGGCGGCAATTTCCTCCACAACGGACGCACTTTCCCCTCGTCTGAGTGTCGATCCGCTGAGGGAGCAGTAGGATTGGTTGGCATTCATTTGGGTGAGGTGATGCACACACTCGGGGAAAAACGCCGCCGCCATAATGGGGGTACATAAATCCGCCGTGGAAGGGGATGTCGTCACAACGCCGTTCATTTCTATCAATAGAAGAAAGAAAGAAAGAAAGAAAAATAAATAAATAAATAAGGTTGAAAAATTGGAGTTATCTGATAGAAAAGGAAAAAAAGAAGAAGAAGAAGAAGAAGAAGAAGAAGAAGACTCTAGAGTGTGCGTGGGAAGCTTGTGTAGTTACTATGGCCCGAGTCCTTTCTTAGAAAAACAAAAAATATAAGAAACAAAATATTGATACTTTCGTGTAGTTTGCAATATATATATATATATATATATATATATATATATATATATATATGACGCTTTGCCTGAGTATCGTATTTGTTCTTTTTAAAAACTTTTCTCTCTATTTATACAAACGATTTCTCTGTTTTGCAGACTCTTCGTTGGAGAAAACAAGCACAACTAAAACCACAATGAAAGGGAACAACAATAACAGCACCAACAAAAGAGAGAACAAAAGCAAAGAACAGAAAAGTACAATAATCAACATGAGAGCAAGAAAAGGTATGATTTAAACAAAATGAACCAAATACGAGGAAAAGAAAGGAATGTGGGATAACACACGCGCAAAACAAGCAAAAAGAAAAGCGTAATGGTAAATCACACAAAATACCTTTAAAAAAATAAAAAACTTACTATCGAATAAAAATGACACAGCAACGTCCAATATGAATAACAACAAAAGTCATAACAATTAACATGGCATGCCAAAAGCAAAACCAACCAACAAACAAACACGCACACAGAAACTCTCTCTTTCTCTATAAATAAATACTTTACTTTCCTTAAGAAATTTTTTTTTTTTTTCTTGCTGTTACTGTGAAATGGAAAAAAATCTCTTCTATAACGAAATAACAAGGCGGACAAACAAACAAACAAACAAACAAACAAAAAAACCATGTCTATTTGCATTTAAACGCCCTCAAAAAGACTCCTCACTACTTCCTCCTCTTCGACCGTACAAAATACCATCACTTTCCTCATCCGAGTCACGTGTAATGCGTGCCTCACGCTCTCGCTGCTGCTCCTGCGCGGCCGCCATGTACGCATCCATGGCCGACGCGTAACGCCCCGTCCCTCCCTTATTTAAACTACGATCGGAATCACTCGAGTCCGCCGTGGCCCGACGCTCCGCCTCTCGCGCCCGCACAACGGTGCGTTGGGACTGCTCCGCCCACGCAATGCCACGCCGAGCGGTTTCCTCCTCCTCCGTCATGCGCGTACGGGCGTCGGACTCCTCGTGTGAGGCGCGCGCACGCATTTCCTCCTCCTTTTGCGTGTCATGTAATGGACGCGTGGAGGAAACCGACGCGGAGCGCGTCGACCGCGCCGAGGAGGAGGTGGGAGAGGAGTTGGGAGTGCCTCCTCGGCTACGACGGGTGGAGTCGGAGGTGTTTGGGCTCGACTGGACTTCTGTTGGGGTGAGATGGACTTCCGTTGGGGTGAGGTTCGGATGGCGGGATGTTTCCTTGTCGGTTGGGTGCACTGTGCGGTCTTCCTTTTCCTCCTTCCTTGGGGTCGTGGGTGCGATGTCCGTTTCCGTGTGCCTCTCATTTCGCGCGTCGGAAAGGGACGGGAGGGGATTGGGAGAATCGACAAATGGGAACTCCGTTGGGGTTTCCGCCTCCACTCGAGGAGGCGAAAGGGAACTCGCCGATGGATCCATCCGCTGTGCATGTGATTGCCATTGGGGAGACGTTTGTTGCTGTTGCTGTTGCTGTTGTTGTGCTTGTTGTCTTTCTTGCTGTTGTTGTGGTTGTTGTTGCGGAGAGGGATCGGATTGCCATGCCGCATGCCACGCAGCCTCCAACGGTTGTCCTTGTGCGTACGGTCTGTCATATCCCGTTGTATACAAAGATGTCGCGCCTCCCATAGTCTCCATACGAAATGCCCCACTTGACGTGTGGGGTTGCATTTGCTGTTGCACTAAAGGGATACGCTGTTGTAGTTCATAGGCTCGAGTAAGGGCTTTTTGTATCGCCCGCTCCCTTCGCTTTCGTCGCACCTCCATTGGAACACCCTTCTCTCCCTTTCTTCTTTCTCCTCCTCCTCTTCTTCTTCTTCCTCGTATGTTATGATCTCCTCTTTGCTCCCCACACTCTCCCCCTCTCTCGGTGTGACTCATTGCATCATACCTTTCCTCTTCCTCTTCCTCTTCCTCTTCTTCCTCTTCGTCGTCTTCGTCTTCCATGGCGGCGGTGTGGGCGGCCATGAGCGTCTTCACGCGAAACCGCAATCGTCCAATTTCCTCCTCCTTCAACTGCAACTCCGCCGCGTGTTCGGCCTGTGCGCGGCGGAGGTCCTCCACCCGCCGCCATTCCCTATCCCGCGCCGCATCGGCCTCCGCGAGGCGCACACCACACAACTCCTCACACTGCTGCCACTGCGCCCGCGTCGCGCGTGCCTTATGCCGCATCTCACTCAGCTGCGCCTCCGCCTCGGCGAGGGCGGCGTCGCGCTCCTCCAACCCCCGCTGCCACTCCCGCCCTTGACGCTCCAACTCGGCGCGTTGACGCTCGACCTCCTCCCGGGCCTGCGCGAGACGCGTGCGCTCCGCCTCCACCCGCTGCACGGCGGCGCGTTCCGCCTCTTTGGCGGCATCCGTTTTCTGCCGAAGGGCCTCCGCGTAGTGAGACTCCGCGGCCCGTCGAGCCTCGGCGAGTTGACGCTGCTCAAACCCACGCATGCGGTGGCCGTAGGACTCCTCGAGTTGGGTTTGCACCTCCAATCGATAGGCCGCCATGCGCCGCTCCACCTCCTCTCGGGTGGAGTGACTTTGACGCGCAAAGCACAGCGCATACTTCGCGTCCACGGCGGCGAGGCGTTGCTCGAGGGAGGTGGAGGTGTTGTTGTTTGTTTGTGCGTCATCGGTTTGGGTTCCCACCGCCCACCGCGGGGGTGCGCCGCGCGGATCCCCCATGTGCTGCAAGTGCGACGCCAAGAGGCGTTGCAGGAGGCTCCCGTCTTGGGGTTTGGATGGGGGAGCGGAAAGGGGGAGTTGCAGTAACGCAGCGAGTCCGTCCTCCCCGCCGGCGTGCACAGACACCTCCGCCTCACTGCTGAAGATGGCGAGGGAGAAGGAGCGGCAGGTGCGGCGTAAGTGATCCTCCACCAACGCATCCGCTACGCGTTGGGTCCAGGCGGGATCCTCATCCTCTTCCTCCTCTTCCTCTTTTTCTTCTTCCGTATTATGCGTTGTGAGGTGCGAATTTTCTAACGCGCTTTTGGACTTTTTGCTTCGCGTTCCATCGTGTCTGGCGGTGGATCTGGTTGGGGATACACCTTTGCGTTTGAGGAGTTCTGTGAGGATGACACCACGGAGTTGGGTCTTGAGGGAGCCAAGTGCCCCGCTCGAGCGGAGAAACTGTTGCATTCCGGCTCGAAGCTCCGAGACGGAGAGGGAGGCCGTTTGGGTCCCTTCCTTGGGACGCGGTAGCGCTGAAGAAACCCCAGACATGCGTAAGCAAGTGTCTTCTTTGTTTGTTTGTTTGTTTGTTTGTTGATTCTCTATGTGTATCTGGTTCACACCTCAAAATGTGTATATTCGCGCTTGTTGTCTTTGATGAGTTTAGGCCAAATGATGTTTGATTCTCACCAGAGAGAGTGAGAGAGTGAATATAAATAAATATATCAATTACTCCCCCCCTCTTCCACACACACACACACACTGTCGTGTTATCTGAAGAAGAAAAAGTGTGACGATACGGAAAACTTCTTCCCTTTTTTTACCTTTCCCCCTCTTTTTCTCTTCTTCCCTCTTTTAGTGAGCAAAGGATGAGGTGTAAGCGAAAGGTAAAAGAAAAAAAAAAGAAGAGAAATAAAAAATACCATGTTTGTGCTTCTTTCGTACTTCTGTAGAATCGATTAGCGATTTCAAGTACGAAAGGAAAGGACAGAATTTTTTTTTTTTTTAAACGGAATACAAATCCGTCACAAAAAAAAAAAAAAAAAATGGAGAAAGAAAGAATTTCTTCTTCTAAAAACTATTAGCAAATCGTATCGTTTGTGAATCAAAGGCAACAACAACACCAAGAAAGAATACACCTCTCTCTCCGTTTCACAGTCTTTCCTATTGTTATGCATTCCTCGTAATTAACGCGGAGTCCGTTCCACTTTCTCGCATTTCATGCGCAAAAAGTGGGGATCCCCAAAGCAACTCTGCCGCCGTGCATTCCCGCCCATTTCCACTTCCACTCCTTTCCCTTTCTCCCACCAAACCAATGGCCTCCAACAATCCTTGTAGACTCTCCAATTGTTGCCGCAAAAGCGGATCAGAGGAGGAAGACATCTTTTCCAACAAACGTCGCCGCACCGCACGGAGGACAACACGGGAAAGGGGAATGGCATCAAACGTATGCGAATTCAACCCGCCATTGTTCCCATACACATGACTAGAATGACCGCTGTGATGGTTATTATGACTGTTTGGATTGTTACCCTCACTCTGACTGCTTCGATCGCCTCCTTGTCGCGCACGTGTGGCGAGTGTGGATTGTGTCCATTCCATCACACGACGCAATAACTCCGTTGCACACCCACCGCTCTCCGCCTCCTCATTCTCATTCTCATTCCTGTTATTATGATTATTGTAATTACTATTACTATCCACCTGGTCCGCCCGTCGATGGAACCCCGATGGGAGAAGGCACTGTGCCATGGAAAGGATCACATCATGCGGATTCACCACCGCATGAAACGGCACCGCCCCATGTGTCGTTTCACCTTCTCCGCGTATCTCCAAAACACCTTTCATCGCTTCTCTTCCGACGCCCACACGTCGCGTGGCCGCCACCGCGGCCGCCCCTTCCGCCTCACACGAGGAAACCGCCGCATCCGCCAAACTATTCAACACGAGTGTGTGAAAAAAGCGGTGCGCCGCCAAACGGATTCGTTGGGGTGTGCCATCTCCCCCTCGCGGGCCTTGTGGGGTGCCGGAGAGGAGAAGTCCGAATTGGTGGGCGACGGCCGCAAAGAGGGAGTAGTGCGCACACAGTGAGGTGGTCGTTTCGGTTTGAATGACACCCAACGGGATCGCATGGGGTGCGTTCCCCTGTGATGGATATGGTTGGAGTTGGAGAAGGGCATCCACCGCATCGGGGACCCATTCCAGAGGGTAAAACGCATAGTGCAAGTCATCCATCAAAACACGCGCCTCGGGTGAGAAGCGAAGAACGGGTGTTTGGGTTCGATTCTCTTCATGATGCTCCCTCCCCGCGCAGAGGGTGACAAGTGGGCGATCCAATGTGCGTTCATGCAACAGTGGTAACAATAGTTTCTCAAACAGCGGACTCAACTGCCGCATCAACTGCTGCACCTGACTCACCGTGCGCAGCTGTGTGTGGGTAATCACGGCGGCCAAAAGCACCTCACATCGATACCGCAACACGAGTCGACCTTTCTCCTTCTCGGAGAGGCGAACATGACGTAATCGGGACGCCGTGGTCTCATTCACACTTCCCTCTTCCTCTTCCTTTTCCGTATCTGTGGTGGTTTCGTTTGCGCTGTGCCCGCGGGTGCCGAGGGCCTGAAGTTGCACCATCATAGGCAACACATCTGTGCTGCGCTGCAAAATACGCTCCGTCTCCTCCGGACTCGTCTCACCCAAACTTGAGCGTTTGAAGAACTCCAACAAGGCTTCTCCCGCGACGCGGTAGTAGGGCGGCATGGTAAACAGCATCGTCCCTTGTGTGGCTTCGGTGCCATGTGGAGAAGGAGACTGCGTCGAATGGCTCCCATTGCCCCCCGTCAACGCATCGGGGAAGAGGGCATCCAAAAAGGTATCAAAACTCGGCGGCAGAATACGTCGAAGCCGATTCGCATACGTCCGCCGTCCCAGGACGGCCAGGAGTTCCGTAAATACGGCCTGACTTGTGAGGCGCAATGTGCCCACTTCTGCCCCGTCTTGTGCGAGCAACGGAACCTTATCCAACTGCCGTGCCCGACGCAGCGATTCGGACCACGGCCACTCCCAACCCATTTGCTGCAAAAGAGCGGGGAGGAAATACTGCACAAGCGCATCCACCTCCCGCGCCACGAGACCTCGCCCAGCCAAAGGACGAAACATCCGCCCCAATCCGGGGGTTGTTGCACTTTCCTGCAAAGGCCCCCCCGCAACCGTCACGAAAAGGAGTTCCTGCACAGTGGACACAATCATCCACGCCAAGGACACCGCCTCCACCGCCTCAGGGGAGGAAGCGGAGGAGGAAGGGGTGAGGTCTACCAAAGCGTGAAGAAGACACGCGGCGGCGGAGAGGGGGCATCTTCCCGTCCCATCTCTGTCATAACGCCAACGCTCGTATGCCATGGCGGACTCCATGATGCCCATCACCACACCCCAGGCTCGGGCCTCCGTTTCCATGCGTTGGTTAGCACTATGGCTGGTTGGGTTGCCGTGGTGGATGTACGCAAGTAGAAGGCGCGCACAGACGGACTTCACACGCCCAAACGTCTCCACCGCGAGTGCCGCAAAGAGACGAGAGCGATGCACCATGCATAGGCGTGTATCATCCATCCCCATCACGGCTGCGGTGGCCTTATTACTGTGTGCAGGAAGGCGCCGGTGGAAAAGGAGTGCGTGCGGGGCGGAAGCGTTCGTGTGCGGGGAAAGGACAGCTTGAAGCGCCGCCAAGGCACACGCCGCACTTCCGTTGAGGTGACCGCCGTTCAGTTTGGTGAGGACGTCATGTAGGAGCTCATCCAACGTCCCATCGATTGCCACAAGGGAGGAAGTGGAGGAGAGAAACGCCCCCACCGCGGCGCGTCGAAGTGTTTGTCCAAATCTCGACTCCATCACACGCGGAAGGGGGGGAAAGCGGTTTGGTATATTCCCAAACTCCTTTGCCCCTTCTTTGACTGACGGATTGGACCACTGTGCCTCCCATAGGGCCATGCGCTCGGCGGCGGGAAAGCCCATGTGCGTCCATGCGTCCAGAAAGGCACGGGGTGTGTTGGGGAAGAAGAAACGGGGCCAAATGGTGAGGTAAAAGTAAAAGTACCATTCCTCCGCTTTGGAAAGGTTTACTGCGGTTGAGTCCTCGCCAATGGTGCCAAAGGAGGGGAGTAGGAAAGAGAGGGGCGGGGAATCGTGCCGCGCCAAAGGCATCGTAAGAGGGAAAGAAAAGAAAACGTTTACCTCTCTGTCAACCTCCGACCCCTTTTTTTTTGTTTTTTTTTTTGTTCCCTTTTCCTCTTTGTTAACTTTATTGTGTTTCTGTGAGGAGAAACGAAAAAAGAAAAGGGAAGTAAACACACCCACACACTGGCAATGAATCCTTGAAAGAAGGTTTTTTTTTTTTTTTACTGTACTTGAACAGAAACTACCTTTTACTGTCTTTTTATAAAAATATGTTTTCCTAAAAAAAAAGAGGAAAAAAAAAAACATTGAAGCAAAAAAAGAAAATATTTTATGTCGTACCTAGTTTTCATTTTTTTTCTGTGTTTGTTTACCGTCACATCCATAACTTCGTGGCGCAAAAGTAGAGTTTTCTTTGCATAAGTATACATAATTATATTTATATACCGCACCAACCCCAACATCCCCTTGACTTTCCCTATAAATATATATATATACTTTTCCTCCGTTGTTGTTTTGTTTTTCCCTAAGCATTACTTTTCTTTTGTTTTTCTTCGACCTCGGATCAGTTTCCTTCCTTCCTTCCTTCCTTTTCTTTTTCTTTTCGATTCCTTTGCCTCCTCCTCCTCCTCCTCCGTTAACACCACATTCATATTTTTCTTTACCGAAAAGATTGCCATTCCACACAAAGGAGAAAAAAAATTTCCTATTCTTTTTTTTCCTTTCATTTTTCCTATTCTTTATAAATATATATATATATATGCTAACTTTCTCTTGTTCTCTCATTCTTTTCTCCTAGTTGACATAGTGTGAAGAGTTCTGTTACGTTCATTGGTTTCCATCACATCTATTTCATTCCTCTTTTCTGTCATTACAATAATAAAAATATTTATTTTCTGCTCGTCTTCACAAACGGGTCGGATTTTTTCCCATTTCTCTATTCCTGTTGAGGGTAGTGGTTTTGTAGAAGAGTTATTGATGACATCATAACTGAGATATATATATATATATATATATATATATATATATATATATAATTCTAAACATATAAAACAAACACAAAAAAGAAAAAAAAACCACATGGTGAGAGTCCAAACCCCCCAAACTCACAAAAAAGTGCTCTTTTTTATTTATTTTTGTGTCCTTATTTGTTTTTTTTTTGTTTAATTCTCCATTATAGTGCTGAGAAAGAATGTGTCTTCATTCAAATGATAAATGTGTGCTATACATATACGTACATACACATATAAAACCAAAAAAAGAATCAAAAAGCCAACTCGCACACATAAACTAAAAAAAAAAAAATCGGAGAAAGAAAGGGACAGCAAAAAAGAAAAAATTAAGAGCGCCAATAAAAAAGAAAGGCAAATATAAAATCCAAAAAAAAACCACTTTTCTTCAAATAAAGATAAACAAAATGAATGGATAAATAAAAAAAGGGGGAAAGGAAGCAATGGAAGTAAGAAACCTTTCACTCAGCAAAAAAACAAAACAAAAAAAAATGCGTTCATCTTTTTTTTCCCTTACAAAACAACAACAACAACAAAAATTGCCACAAAACAAAACAAAAAGACATCAAATGAACAGATTTGTTCCAATTGAAAACTCCTTTGCGCTTGCAAGATTTCTTCTGTTTTTTTTTTGTCTTTTTGAGAGTTTCTCTTTTTTCTTTGCAGACGTTGCCATAATTTGTTTCCCACATAACCTAAGAATCTCCAATACATATATGTATGAGATAATAAAATGATAAGAACAAAAATAGTCATAACAAAACTTTGAAGTGATAAAGACATTGAAAGAACAATACGTTTTTGATGGAAGCGCTTTTCGTTCCCCCTTTTTTTTTTCTCGTCAAATTTGCCCGTTCATTTCCTTTTCTTTTTTGGAATAAATCACATATTTTTTTTTTGTCCTTTTCATTGATCCAAAAGTTTCTTGGTATTTTTTATTATTTGTGTTTGTAACTTTGTTCTTTTTTTTTTTTTTGATCTATAAGAAAAAGGACAAACAGCAAAAAAAAAAAAAAAACGGCCTCTTTGAGCACAGGCAATGGAAATCGTAACAAAAATAGGAATGATAATAAACGAGGCCTTTTTGCTTACTTCATATTTTCATAAAGAAACCTTTTTCTTTTGTGTTGTTGCTGTAACACAGAAACGCAAACAAATTATTCACACAACAAAAGAAAAGAACTAATAATCTATTTTTCCTTTTTGCTTTGCATAAATATAAATATGTATTACTATTGTATATACCCCTTATACTTTTTTTTTGATTTTTGAGAGAATTTTTTTTTTTGTCTTTGTTTGTTTGTTTTGTCTTCATTCCCCCTCCCCTTCTATTACTTCTTTGTCAAGTTATCAAGCTGCTCTTGCAAATCATTCATTTGCTTCTTCAGGGCATGCACCTGTTCATTCCTCTCATCCACGGCGGTCTGCAACTTCTCATGATGCTCACTACGCATTTTCTTAATGAGTGATTTCATCAAAAGCATTTGCCGTTCATGCGCGTAGCGTTCCTCGGGGGAGCGGAGCTTCTCGTCAAACTCCGCCTCCAACCAGCGGTCGTCATCGTCGAGGTTGACCTTCGCCTTCTTGGCGCCGGGTTCCTCGGAGCCAACGTGTCGGCGGTCGTGGGAGACAAGGCGTTGTGCACAGACAAGCGCCAACGCGGAGATGGGGGCGGTACGAAAGAGAACAAGACGCTGCATTTGTTTTGGTTTGTTTGGGAAATGAGGGGTCCTGTTGTTTGGGTTGGGAGAGTAAATAGGAGTAATAAAGCTTTTTTGACGTGTAGTGTATGTCTTGTTGTGGAGGTTTTTTTGTTTTTTTGTTTTGTTTTGTAGTTTTTGTAATAATAAGAGGTTTGAAAAAGTTCAACAAAACAAAAGAAAAAAAGATGAAACCAAAAAATAGATTTTTCAAAGGGGGTAAAAAACAACAACATGTAATACGGCAACAAAGAAATACTTTACAACAACAACGACAAAAAATAAAAATTACAATAATTAGACTATTCAAAGAACAAACAACAAGAAATGTTTCTTTTTTTTTTCCTCCTTTTTTTCTTTCTGTGATGATTCAAAACCTCTTCTAATGTATACATTCTTTTTGATGCCATGTATACTCTTCACCCCCCCCCCTCCCCCACATCTGTTCCACTGTGAGCCACACAACAACTCAACAGAAACAAGCAACAACAACAATAACAACAATAACAAGAAACACCGACCAACACACTTAAAGTGTGGTCGCCCCCATTGCCGCCGCTAAGACCGACTGATCCAATGTCACACTCCCCACAGTTCGTCGTGCCATGCGTTCTTTTCCCTTCTTCTGATCATTCCACTTCTTCTGCTTCCTCGAAATGTCCCCTGCGTGAATCTTCGCTGTCACATCCTTTCGATACGCCCGCACCGTTTCGCGGGCAATCACTTTACTCCCAATTAACGCCTGCAAGGGAATATCCACCGCGGTGCGGTTGAGGTTTTCCTTTAATACCGTCACAATGCGTCGCCCCGCGGTCGTCGCCTCGTGTTTGGCGCAAATAAACGAAAGTGCCGACACGCGGGACTTCTGCACGATAATATCCACCTTCACAAGGTCTGCCTCCGCGTAGGTGGGGTCATCATAGTCGAGGGACGCATACCCATGCGAGAGGCTCTTCACCCGCGCAAAGAAACCCCGCACAAGGTCGGCAAGTGGCATCTTGTATCGCCCCACCACCCGCGCATCGTCAATCACACGGGTGTCGATTGGTTCCCCACGAAATCGACGAGTGGCTTCGGCGTCAATTACGCTAAAGTACGCACGTGGGGTGATAATCGTGGCGGTTACATAAGGTTCAAGGTAACACACCACCCCTTCATGCGGCCAACGCCATGTGTGTATAGTGAGGGATTGGGTCGGACCATTTGTGGCACTTGCGGTTTGTCCCACGCGTTCCTCTCCGGCTTGTGTGTGTGTTGGGGATTGGGAGAGGCGACACTTGTACTGCACTTGCGGAGGTGTGACGAGGACGCGTTGGCCAAACTCCGCGAGAAGTCGTTCCTGAAACACCTGCATGTGGAGCATACCAAGAAACCCAAGTTGTAGTCCCGCCCCGAGTGCGGGGCACTCCAGTGCCTCGAGGGTCACGGCGGGATCATTTACCCGAAGCTTCTCCACCGCCTCCCGGAGTTGGGTGATGTACTCCCCCTCATTTGGGTAGAGGCCGGCGAAGACGACGGGGTGCACGCGTTTGAAACCCGCAATAGGCATCACATCCGCGCGCCGTGTGTGCGGTGTGGGAAGGGTAAAGAGGGTCTCCCCCACCCCGACATCTTCGCGGCGTGTTGGGGCAAAGAGGACGTACCCGACCATTCCCGCCGAGAGCGCCGCGGTGGGGCGGAGTTCGGGGTGAATAATCCCCACCTCCCGCGCCTCGAGGTGTTGTTGGGCGTGAAAAAGGTGCACCATAGTTCGGGGGGTGAGGGTGCCATCGAGGACGCGAATGAGACAAGTCACATGCGTCACCCCATCCGTTCCACTTCCCCCGGCTAAGCCATTTCCATAACTCGATATCATCGTGGAGGGGTGTCGTGTTTTGCGGAGTCCACCCCCGCATTCCTCCGTCCACGCATCAAAGACGAGGGCACGCAAAGGCACCAACCGCTCCGTCATCTCCGCCAAGGCGGGACTCCCCGGCGGGAGGGGCGGTAACTGTCGCGGATCGGATAGACCACTTCGCCCACTCGGCGGCGGCACACGGGTGAGGATGGCCTCCAATAAAGCCTCCACCCCGAGTTGAGCCTTGGCGCTGGTGTACAGCACCTCACGCCGCAGCAAACCGGTGGAGTCCTCCAACTCCTGCAGCGTCCGCTCAACCGGCGCGTCATCGAGGACGGCGTCCATCTTGGTGAGCACCGGCACAATAGCGAGGTGACGGTCTAACGCGGCGTGAAAGTGTGCCATCGTTTGCGCCTCCATGCCTTGCGCGACATCGATGAGCAGAAGTGCCGCCTCCGACGCCGCGAGGCTGCGGGAGACCTCATACTGAAAGTCCACATGCCCCGGGGTGTCGATGAGGTTGAGAAGGTACTCCTCCCCATCTAACGGGGAGCGGACAAAGAGGGAACATGTTTGCGCCTTGACCGTAATGCCCCGCTCACGTTCCACGGCGAGACGGTCTGTGTAGGTCCCAAGTGGCCCATCTGCCCCACGTAGCACACCCGTTCGGCGAAGAATGGCATCAGTGAGGGTGGTCTTGCCGTGATCGACGTGGGCGACGAGGGCAAAGTTGCGAATGCGTTCCTTGGGAAAGGAGACGAGGGAGGCAAGCGTATCACACGCACGAAGATCGTTTAAAGGACGGGGACAACCCATATTTGGCTCGGATGGGGAAATGGTGTAGTGCAACGCCGCACTTAACGCAAAGGCGTTGGGGGAGTTGCTCGTCTCACTCGAACCCACACTCCCTGCATCACAGCTGGTGCTACAACTTTTATTGTTGTCTGCCATTGTCGCACTAGTTGGATGGGTATAATCGGTCTTCGCACTTCCATGTTGTTCTTGTTCTTGTTGTTGCTGTTGGTGATGAGTGGGTTGTGTAGGGGTGGTGGAACAAACACGATGGGCAATGGAGTGTGCGCTAAGGGAAATGTGACGAGGAAAGCGAATTGTGGGAAGAAAACGACGCGTCACACTCCGAAAAGCCATCCTCATTGTCACTTTACTACTTTACTTTGCTTTTTTTTTTTGTACCCTTGAATAAATAAATACAATAAATAGATAGAGGTTAGTAATCTTTACCTTCATTGCACTCAGGTAACCATGCAGTAAAAAAAAAAAAGCAAAAAAGGGAAAAAAAAATCCTAAAACATTTTTAAATACATTTTTAAAAAGAAAAATGAAAACAGATACAAAAAAGAAACAAAAGATCCCAGCTATATAAATTATGTAGCTGTTACAAAATACATATATATATATATTCCATTTTTGGTCATAAGCTCACAAATTGGTTCGTTGCATGTATATATATATATATATAAATAAATATATATGTGTGTGTGTACATCTAAACGCATCGATTTCGACAGATCAAAAAAAAAAAAACGAGAAGCATAACAGAAAAAAAGAGCTGGAGAGAGAAACAGACACCAAAAAAAAAAAGATTACGCATTCCGAAGCAATTTACATATTAAACTCTGCCACAGGCTAGAGTTGAAACACACAACGAAAAACAAAACAACAACAAGAAAAGCATGTACAAATTTTCTAATCAAACAGAACCTTTTTTTTTTTTGTTGGCTTGCTGTAATATAAATATATGTACATATATGTATGTAATCTTTTTCTTCTTTCTTTCTTTCCCTTTTTTGAACCAATTGGGTGTATACATGTACATCATCTGTCTATTTATTCCTCAATAAGCCTTGACCCAGGGATTGGGGTTATGGGCCGCCGATCCACGCTCTGTCGACTTGAGCGAATCATTAAATCTCTCCGTCTCTTTCGCTCCAACACTGTGAGTTTAGGCAGTGGCACTGTCTTAACCGATCCCAAGTATCCCCCACCAGAGAAAGGCGGCCTACAGGAATCACCCTCACCTCTTTCCGTTTCCTCCCCATTCAATTTCTTCCCTTGCGTCGATTGTTCCTGCATTATACCCATATCACTCAGTATGAGGGGGCTACTCTTGTCCTTCACCTGTTCCAAACTTTGCATACTTCCACGCGTTTCTCCAGAGATTCCCTGTCGCACCTCCCGCATAACGCAATCCACCGCACTCCATGTCGCGGTCCCGGCGTGTCGTCCCCCTCGTGTACTCGCGAACCCTACTGTGCTGAGCATGGCTCTCCCACTCCCCTGCCATCCGCCACGGGCGCTCTCAATCAATGCGGCCATCTCCGCATTATCATCGCCCCGTCGCATACGGGCAAGAAGAAAGCGTCGGGCATCCTCATCCATGTGCGCGGCGTGCATGCGAAGGGAGGCCTCCGCCAGTCGCTGCAGCTCCAACGCCCGGGCGTCCACATCGGCCAACACCCGCACCAACCGCTCCGCGTCGGGAACGGTGGGTCGAATGCGCTCCACTTGGCGACACGCCGCCTGCGAGCCGTTCTCCGCTTCCGCTGGAATGGCCTGGGCGGGAACGACCCAGGCGTGTCCGCTGAGGTCCATCGCCTCCGCCATGGCCGCCCACACCTCATCCCGGCACGCGGCGGGAAGGGCGGCGAGGCGGAGGAGCTTCACCCGCTCCAACGCACTCGCGCGGACATGGGCGAGGCGGTCCAGGCCAACGGCGGCGAGGCAGGCGTAGAGGCGCGCGTGAAGGCCAATGGCGTCACAAAGCACCGCCGCCAGACGACGACGTGCGCGACGGGATGGAGGGCTTAATGGACGCTCGACAAGTGATCCCGAGACGCCACTTTCGGGGGAATCCTTCGTGTCCATGTCCGGTTTGACTGCCACTCCAACCTCATGCGGGTGGATGTCCTCCTCTTCCCGCTGGGAAAGCTCTTGAAAACGGCGGTGGAGTTCCATTTTGAGTTCTGTGCGTCCATTTCCACCCATGGTACCAATCGCCGCGAGTCCCCAACGATCTGCGCGTAAAAGGGGAATGGTTCGTTCGGCCCCTTCCTCTTCCACCCCACGCGGGGCGTCTTGGCGTGCCTCATCGGTTCCCGAATTCTCAGCTTCATCGCAAACATTTGGGTCTTTGCCCCGACCAGGGGGACGAATAGTGGGGCTCTCCCTCCGTGCAGCGACGACGACGGGGGACATCGATCCTTTGAGGGTTGCATCATTAGTGTTAGTGCGACCAATATCCTCCCCACTGTATGCATTGTCACAGTCGAAATCATCCTCAAAGGAAGGTCTAACATAGTCATCATCATCATGCCATAGGGAGAGGAGAAGTTGAGTGGCATTGATACTCTGGTACTCATCATTCCCATGGCTACCTTTTGGAAGGTTGCGATCACACATTCGACGGGGTTGACTCCACGCAAGAAATTCCTCACGTGCCGCTTCACTCGTGGCGAGGAGATCAGACAAGATGGCGAGCAGAGCGGAGAGGGCACTACTACATGCAGTTACATCCTCTTGGTAGCAACGCTCCCATGGGACACAGGCAAAGGTCTCAATTACAGTGAGAAGCACATGCACACCATCTTCAAGCACAAGGTGTTGACGTGCCGTTTCACTTGTGATTACAAATGCTCGCACACAGCTTAAGGCGGCACATAGGAGTTCACTCGTGTCGCGTTCCGTGTCAATTTGTCGTGGTGTCATTCGATTTGCCGATGGTAACGAAAGTGAAGGCAGGGCATAACGTATAAGTGACAAGAGGAGTTCAATGCCACCCATGTCATGAAAGCTTTGACGTGTGGCAATAACCTCTTCCAAGGACTGATCCATTGCCCCTTCTGCGACATTGTAAAGCAGTGAAAGACAATGTGTGAGGACATCGCGTGCTTGGGCAGAGAAGACAACATGACTCTCCCGTTTTATTGGGAGTGCATCACTTTGTAAACCCTTTTCCTTGCGACGGTTCGACTGTGCGGATGATTTATTGTCACGTGACTGACCACTGGTGACAACACTACGTGGTAATGAGGTTAGTCCACCACGACTTCCTTTTGCTCCGGTAGAGGATGACTTTACGGCGCTCGTCACAGACGCCGCTTGTGCAGGAGAGGAGGAGGATGCAGCAATAGCCTCTTTACTAGAGTCACGCACATAACGTTCCATCATTTGCAGTACAATTGTCAAGAGCGCGGGTTCCTGTGTATTGGCAACATGATTTTCTATCAGAGGAGGCAAACCTTCCCCTCCAGAGGCTTGAAAACTTTGTGTCATAGTGGTGGCTATACTGTTGCGAGAGGCTGCAGAGGCGGAGGCACGAAGAAACTCCCCTCGGTGTTGCACACGACGGCTTAGCACGGATAGGACACGCAAAGCAAGGCAGATCATTTCCTCTGCATCGGGTGATGCCTCACGAATGTAACGCAGCGCACAACTGATACCACCAGCGGCAACAAAGACTGTATCAGCTTCCACGAGTATAGGCAGAGGAGCGGAACCGGGCCTTTCGTCTAGTGGAACTTCCTGAGAATGACCGAGATTACTTTGGTGCATAGGTTCACTATCGAGATCACGCTGTGTTCGGCTGACAGTCGTTGGCATTCCGGTTGCTTGATTGTGTTTACCTGAAGGATGGAAAACCTGTACTCCATCGATTTCCTCGTCCTCATCGCCGTTTGTGTGTCCTTCTTCTAGACGCTGTTGGTGTTTCCGTCTCTTTTGATTCTCCTTCACGTGTGCGTGCCGTGCGACAGCGGATTCCATTAATGCAAGTAACACACGCCACGCCTCTCCTTGCAGTGTGAGAAGCTCCTCACGTGTCCACGACATGACAAGCGCATCAGCGCAGGTGGTATCCACATATCGCAAAAGTACCTCTACAAAACCGTACTGGCATGGATCGAATACAAAACCCTCAGGCTTTGCGGAGGCAGCGCTAGCGTCCGTGTCGTTGTGGTTTTCAGATAAGGGTTGTTCATTATGTGCTAGCCGCGCAGCGTGCCAGTTGTGAATCGTCTCCAAGAAACGCCAACCGAGAAGTTTAAATTGTAAATTCTCCACCCGAGTGGTGGGTGAAAGGACTGTGTGATGACGCAGAAACAATTCCGGCCGTCGTTGCGTGACACGCGCTGTGCTGCTTGCCAGTTGTAGCTCCGGACCACAGACCATATCAAACACTGTAATGGCTATAGCACTGAGTGCATCCAACGTCTGCGATGGCATAGGCAGGGGATGGGAAGAAGAATCCGCGGCCACCTCCGCCTCATTACCTCGCGCATTGTTTAGGCATGGATGACACAATACAACTTCTTTATTCCTCTTTAATAAAATTGCTGTCGTGTCGTGACGTAGCATTAATAACAGTACAGTAAGCATATCATTGCGTAGCTCTCGTTGTTGGTGGCGATGCCCAGCAAGGAGGACTTGCATAAAGCAGTGCAAAAGGCACTCACTCGCAGAGAGGGAGGAAAGTGATCGTGTCGTTGTGCTGTTGCTCGTTTTTCCTTTGTCTTTTGTACTTGCTGCTTGCGTGTCGGGATTCTTACCTTGGTGCGCATCCACATTGTATGGGTAATGATGAGACTGTGAATAGCTATTTCCTTCCTTGTGAATGGTTTCGTGTTGCATTATTGTCGAAACCGTCTCCTCTGGTACTTTCTCAAGAAGGTTCCACAAGCACTCCACGCAAAGGGCGAGACGTCGATCCCCTTCAACACAGCGTGCCATTGTATAGCACAACAGTACAGGAAGACTCATGACATCTTCTCCACTACAGTCATGACTACCACGTAAACCATACACGCTATTATCACACAGTATGGGCTGCACAAGACAGCGGGCATGATGAGAAAAGGTAGAGAGCTGTAGACAGATACGTAAAATTTCCTGTATTTCCTCTGCATCTGCGTGGTTTATACGAGTCTTCTCACGCTGAGTACCGTATCCTGTCGCATCTGTAGCAGTATGACCATCCGCATTCATTTCTTCTCCTTGCTCCTCTCCCTTTGACTTGGATCTTGTTCTAGGCTTTAGGACTGGTGGGGGGTCTTTAAAAGTGGCACTTTGCCCTACCGAGTCAAGTAGTGCGTTACTCCCTGCGTAGCGCCGTAAAAGTGTGGTCCATCGCTCTAGCAACGGCGCCAAGACATCTACAGCGACGGCCCCATTTCGGACACTCAATGGTACGGTTCGTTGCAGAACACTTCGATGCGAGTCATGGAAGGAGTGGTACATATTACCCTTGTCACACTTCAGCAGAAGCGCTAAATCTGGAGTTGCTTCATACCGTTTCTGATCACGTGCAGTGAAGTGTTGATTTAGATCCGTTTTCTCCTCTTCCTCAATGAGGGAGAGTAGTGTGTGTAGGGAGACAAGTGCGGCTTGACGAATGCGAAACGCCATTTCCCGACGATGCTGTTCATCTCCATGAGTCATCTTTAGATTGGTTGTTTTTCCCTGTTCTTGCCCATTCTGCTGTTCGATGCAGCGCACCTCCACCACAGCAACTATCGTGGGAGATGCATCCGAGACTTGTGCATTTACAGCATCCACATTTTCATGTTTTGATGTTTCACTACTACTCTTTCTACTAGGACTGTTGGAACTACCATTCTCCTCTCTTTTTAGCTCCCTGTTTTCCTGCTTACTGTTGCCGGGAGTTGAAGTAATTCCATTGCTCCATTCCTTCTGCACAAACGAGGGCTCCATTACCTCATCGGGTGCAATGCGAAGCATGGAGGCCATAGCAGAGGCTAAGGCTCGCACTGCCGGTTGACGCATACGTTGGTCCTCCGTAGTCAGACACACTAATGGAAGCGCGCAGTGATACAACAAGGCTTGAAGCGCAGAGGGAATGTCACGTAGTATAGGAACATGCGGCGGGACCTCATTGTTGTCGACCAATGTATGGGAGTTGCAAACATGCAGCTGTTGTTGCATTTGGTGCTGTTGCTGTTGCTGTTGCTGGTCTTGCCGCGGCAGTTGGAGTGGCTGCTGGGCTCCACTTACATCTTTTAACAACAACTGTTGCTGTTGTTGTTGATGTTGTTGTTGTGCTTGCGATGGTTGTTGACGTCGTCGTGACATCGGTGAGGATTGTCCTGATTGCGCCTTGCGCTTTGCCGCCGTCTCCACATCGGCCGCCCCACTTGTCAGACTCATACACTTCGAGGTCTGCGTCTGTGGAGCGACCCCGGGCGGTCGTCGAACTAATGGCGGGAGGAACTCCAACACCTCCTCCTCCTCATCCGTCCCTGTGTGCGTGGCCAGAGCGGAATCCATACGCGAGTACATCGATCGCACAGACGGGTTTCGCCCTTTTTGCGTTTTCCCTTTTCGCGGGGAGAAGATGGACAATTTGTTGGCGTGCGCCTCCGTTCCACTTCGTGGCGGTTGCGGGGTCAAACGCGGACTGCGCCGCACAGGTGTGAGGGCACGCATTGTGTCACCCATGGCATCCGTTGGGCGGGTGAGGTATCCGTTCCCAAAGGCATCGGAGAGCATCTCGAGAATCGCCGGCACCCCGGAAAGGACCATGGAAGGGGTAAAGCCAAGCGGCGCATCACAACGCAGGAGCTCATCAATCTCCACGACATGGCGGTCAAAGTGGGGGGCACTGCTGGAGTTGCGGATTTGATGGACAATCTCCGTCACGCGGCGCTGAAGGTACATCTCGGCATCCAACACCGGGCGGGAGGAGGAGCGCAGCGGGGGTAAGGCTTCACCGGTGGCTACACAATCCACCGTTAACTGACGCGACTTGGGACGATCCATGGTGGGTTGGGATTGCTGGTCCTCGTGCTGCTCTTGATGTCGTTTGCGCTGCTGTAGCTGAGACTGTTGGCGTTTAACCGTGATGGCTCCAACCGTCCTATTGTTGGACCTGGGGGGCTGAGGAAGACGATGTTTGCTTTTGGGTCGTACACTCATCATTTTCTCTTGTTTTCCTCGTATGTATGTAGATGTGCTTCGTTTGTTTTCTTTGAAAACAATAATAGTCTTATTATTCCCCACTGATCCACACAACCTCGAAGATAAAAAAATTTACTACAGTAAAAACTATTCGTTAAGGAATTTATTTCATTTTCAAAAAAAAAATATGAAAAGAAAAAAAAAAGAATCACAAAAGAAGTTCAACAGACAACAAGCGAAGAGAAAAGTGAGAACATCGAATAAACGATGATATGTCAAAAAAAAAAAATAATACCACAACAAGAACGATTCATCGAAGGTTTACTAAAAAAAAAAAGACTTAAAACCGCCACAACTAATATAAAAAAAAAATGAAACTTTCGTTTCTATTTTCTTATTCGACTATTTTTTTCTTCCTTCTCTTCCCTTTCTTGTCCGATCTTTTGCACATAAGCGAATAAATCGAGAAATGCTGTACACGCAAGCCGAGTATATTCGAACATAAATCACCGAAAAGTACACATTACAGATACAAGTGAATAAAGTTGCTCGCACGCACACAGTAACGAACAAGAAGAACACCAAGCAATATGAATATTTTTCCCGATATCTTCTTTTTTTTCCATTTCCTTTCCACCACCTGCACATTCCCACCATCAAGAATAAGACATGCATATATATATATATATATATATATATATATATATATATATATATATATGAATGTTATATCGTCCGCTTCTTCTTCTTTTTTCTTCTTGTCCTTCTTTTCTTTATTTATTGAAGATTTCTATCGAATATCCTCTTCCGGGTCCACCTCCGGCAACGACTCCTGCTGTTGTTGTTGTTGCTGTTGCTGTGGTGGTTTGGGTTTCACTCCACTCGTCCCCGCCCCACCCAACTCCCGACTCTGAATCGTCAACCGCCTCGCCATGCGTGAGATATCGGCTGTAATAAACTGCAACGTCACATTCCGCTTCGCCTCCTCCAACTGCTCCACATCCCGCTCCTCATACGCGGCGAGGAGCTCCGCCGCCGCCGCCGCCTCCTTTGATCCGACAAACCCAACCGTTTGACGCAGCTTTCCCATCTCCTGCGTCGCCCACACCACATCCCCTTGGGAGAGGCAGAGAAGAACCATCTCCAACCCCGCCTTGGCCGCGTTGTGCGGTTGCTGCAGGCGATCATACAATCCACGATGAGAGGCGTCGTGCAACCCGAGAAGGCGTTCCTGCACGGCGACGGCACCCTTCAAATCCTTCGCGCGCAGGTGCAGAAGAAGCCAGGCGCGGTACATATCGGGAAGACGTGTGTTATACACCGCCTGTTCCGACGCGTGTGTTTCGAGCAGCTCAATGGCGGCGCGTGTCATCTCCGACACTTTCCGCACACTCTCCGCACTTGGCGCGGCGTCGGCGGGGTTTAGGAGTTGCGCCGCCTTATGTAAGAGGTCGGCTTGCTTGTCGAACTTTCCATCCATGGCATAGCGATGGCCCGCGTTGGCGAAGGCCTCCAACGCCTCATTGGTGCACGCGGGGTGTTGGGCGAGGAGAGAGGCGAGGCTTTCCAACGCGCGGGCGGCGAAAAAGGCGTTGCCGGCTTTTTCGTGTGCGTGGGACGCGCTTTGCCACGCCTCACGGGATTTGGGGAGGTTGGAAAGGTGGGTGTATATTTTGGCGGCGTTCTCGTAATCGGTGGCGGCGGCGTCCCAATCGGGTTTCCATTTGAGAAGAGATTTTTCCGTTTTTTTTTTCGCGCTACGCATTAAAGCATCCGCTTCGGATTCTCTGGATGCCATCAAATTCAGTTGGGTTTTCTTTTTCTTATTCTTTTTGTTGTTGTTTTGTACGTTTCTAACGAATTCCTTTTTACTCGTATGTGTCAAGACGGACGAAGGTAGTGGGAGGAACGGAAAAGCAAAAACAAAAAACAACGACTCTCTCGACTGACGTGTTGAGAAACGAACAAACAAACAGAAAAAAAAGATAGGGAGAGAGGAAGGTAAAATAAAGAAAAGAAATAATGAAACATCAGAAGTAACACGATAAAATCATCAAAAAAAACATCCAATTAACGAAACAAGATTCCTCTCCCAAAGGCATTAGTTTTTATAGAAACGCTACACATACGCATTTCTACATGGCGAAACACAATTCATAAAAAAGTCCTTTCATATATATATATATTGAGAACAGTAAAAACAACATTAATAATAATGATATTCTTGAATATATATATATATATATATATATTTGTTTCTTGTTACCTTTTCTGATTCTTTAGAGTTGACAAAAAATACACTTACACAAATATGTACACAAAGTAAGGCGAATATAGGGAGAGGAAGTGACAAATTGGATAGATACAGCAGTTCGATACAGCAACAATTACAGTAGGGACTAGTGAGGGTTCTGCCTTTTTAACTCCTCCCTTTTTCCTCTTTTTTTTTTTTGATTGTTTAGCTTCTTGCGCATTTTGTTCTTTTCTGTATGAAGATAATAGGGGATGCGTGCATGACCAAAAAAGAAAAACAAATAATAATAATAATAGCGCAAAAATAAAGCAAATAAAGTCACAAAACAAAAACAACAACCACTGAAAATAAAACCAAAAGTCATTGAATTGTACACATATTATCGTCAAGCATATAAATGCCATTAATAATAATAATAATTAAAAAAATGGGAGAGAAAAAAAAAAAAGGTAAAATTCTACAAAAGATGAACGCACAAACAACAGCGTCAAACGCAACACGTACACCAAGAAGAACCCAAACCCAACCAAAAAAAAAAAAAAAAAACAACAACCAAAAAACAAAACAAAACAAAAAAAAAACCACGTCATATCAACCAATATGTGTTAGACATCTGGTGGTTGTGCGAGAAGTTGAAGTTCCAGCTGTTCCATTTTGTGCCCCAACACGGACCATAGCTGCGATCCCCGCGAATGTGTTCGACTTCCACTCCGATTCCGCTTTGGCGTAAATGTGGGCAGAGGGGCCGTCATTCCCACCCCGCGGTCGGGTGTGTGGAGGTGAAAGAGTGTCGCGTTCGTGTCGTGCGTCACCGCAAACGGCGCGTGACCCCACGAGGAGCGGGAAACACGTCTTGGAACACGTGAAGAGGACCTCGTGTTGGAGCAACGCGATCGCTGCGCCGCACTGCACGACTGTGCGTAGCGCTCGAGGCTTGCGAGGAGGCGTGGAGGATTGGACGTTTCCATTGGACGCAGAGACCCATGCAGTGCGGTGGGAGAATCCTTCTTGTTGCCCACTTGCGTTATCTTTTCCCCCGAGTGGGTGGAGTTGTTCCCTTGGGTGTCCATTTGCCTCGCGCTTGGGGTGTTGTACGGGTGATCGTATCGGCTCAAACTCCCCAAACACTCCCGAGTGGTTGAGGTGGGGGAGGAGCATCGGCTTCGCCTCCCGTGTGATGTCCACTCCATTCGTGCCGTTTCGGTTTCATTATCGCTATTATGACGGCGATGGTTACCACGCCTCGCCGTGGGTGTGGCGTCGTGATGGGACTTAGAGGGGGAGGAGTGAGGAAATCCACCCAACGCATCTCTCGGGCAATGCGGACGTCGCGTTTGGGTGGGGTGGGTTTGGCCAAGCGCTGGTTGAGAGGGGTTTTCCGTTTGGTGGGACTTTGGCGCACACGTACTCCCACTACTCGTGCTGCCCCGGCGACGCCGCGCCTGACGCACGAGGATGTCGTCCTCCATCTCCTCCTCCGTGTCCAGTTCCAATTGCTGCGCGCGAGAAGAAGGATTCCCACGCATTACACAGCCGTGTTTGCGCCTTGCTGTCTCCTTTTCCAGCATCCCCTCCACAAGCTGTCGATCTCGCTGCTCCAGCATGTGAAGTAGCCTCCCCGACTGCACCTGGGACGCAGTCAAGGCCTCCGTGAGTTGCGTCACTTCCATTCGCAACTGTTGCATCTCCTCCGCCGTTTGCGCGGCAAAGCGGGCGTGTACTTCACGTTGTTCGGCCAATTGCGCCTCCGACTTTGCGTGGGCGGATTCGGACCGCACCGCCTCATAGCACACCCGCAACTGGGCGAGTTCATCCACCAGTCGATTCACACTTCCACGGAGCGCGTCTCCTTCGCTGCGCTGTGTTTGGGATTCTTTTTTGGCCGCATCGCGTTCCTCGCGCAGCACACGCACCGCCGTTTGGAGCGCAGACACTTCCTCCCGCCACTGTGCCTCGCGTTGCGGTGCTTCGCTGGGATTGGGCATTGAAATGTGTGCCTTTGGGGATGTGATGGTCGACTCCGTTGACGTGACACGTGTTGCTTTGGCGTTTGTCGTGACAATTGGGGGTGTTGGCGGTGCGGTGTCTTCCGGTTTGTACGCCAACACCGGCGGGGAGGATTCATTTGCTGTAATGATGGGCATTTCCGCCTCCGTATGGCGGTTGCTATGGTCGCTATTGTTGTTATCCTTGGGCAGGTCGATATCCTCGTCCTCGCACACACTCTCAAAGTCTCGCGGGGAGTCGTAACTCTCCGAAAAGGGGGAGGTCGGTGTAAGTGGGAGCGGCGGCGGCGGCGGCGGCGCATTTCGGTTTTCTATCTCCTCTTCTTCTTCCGCGTTTGCTTTTCCAGTCTCGTCTGTCTTCTCCGCTTCTCCTGCTTGGGTAACGGGGGCTGATGTTTGTATGGGTGACGGACTTTTTCTCTCCATCCCGTTCAATGGCTGTGCTTGTGCTTGTGTCGTTTCTTCTCTTGTTTGCTCTTGTTGTGGATTTGTCACCGCCGGGTGTGTGTCTCGAAGCATACGCAGGTAATCCTCCCCACGAGCCCAATGATCCTCCACAATTTGATCCAATTGCGCCAATCGTGTCGTATCATTCGCCATTTCCAAAATCTCTCGCACCTTTGTCCTAAACGCTGCCTTTTCCAATTTCACCACATCCGGCAACTGATCCGTCTCCTCTCCGAGTGTGATGGGCGTAAAGAGCGGTTTCATAGCCGTCTCATCGCGTCGCACCCGAAAGGTGTACTTGGGATCATCTATCGTCTTCCCCACGAGCACCGCGTAGGTTTCGCCGTGACGCTTTAGCTTGAGAAACCGCGACTCCCCCACAATCCACCAATGCGGAAGGAGAAAAGGTTTGCGTGAGAGGGAATTCTCCACGCGTCGGCGCAGTGTTGCAAAGGAGGAGATGTGCGTGGAGTTGGATGGGGAACGCGCAGAGGGCGCCGACGTGTCCTCCGGTTGGACACAACGGCCGGTGGATTGGGGTTCTATGGGAACAGTAGGGGCACCATTCCTGTCCGTTGAATGACTCATTCGCTAACGAGGAAAGAAAGACAACAATAACAAAATAAAGAATGATTATAAATATTCTTTGCAATGTTCGTATTTTTATTTGTTGATGATATATATATTTTTTTTTGCGTGTGATGTCCTTTGCTGAACTATTATCCAAGACTCTAGTAAAGAGAAAGTGTCAACAACAAAGGAAAGTACAAATACACACAACTCCTGTATTCCCACCCTCCGAAAAGAAAAAATAATAATGTCAAAAAATAAAATGTTATATATATTTATATATATATATATATATGTATATGAATATATACAGCTAAAGTATCCGCACAACAACGATATAGGAGTGAGTGTGAGTGTGTGTAAGAAAGATATAAGGTGATGGAGTGTGATGCAGACAAACAAAACAAATCCACCCGTTCCTATTTCTGCCACTACCCTTGAAAAAAAAAAAAAATCCGTAGGACGCAAAAAGCAAAAAAGAAAGTTTTACATATATGTATACAATAATTTCTCAACGATAATAATGAAAACAACAAAAAAAACCATGCAAAGCAATTTAAACCATCAAACTACTTTTTGAGTACATAATAGGAATTGAACAAATAGATTGGTATATTGCATTCATATTTTTTCATCTTCTTCTTCTTCTGCTTATATATATATATATATATATATATATTCTTTTTTTGACTCGTCTCGCTTCGCTCTCCGTCTCGAGGGACACACCTCCGAAGGGGCACCTCTGCAAACGTAAAGGGGGGAAATAAAAAGCAACGAAAAAAAGAAAGTGACACCACACAGAAACTCATAGAACGAAAACAACAATTTGAAAAAGATAAGAACACACGTTGGGGGATTAACCAAGTAGACCAAAATGCATTTTCTCGTTCATTGAATTCTTTTTTCTTCTTCTTCCTCTTTGATTTCATTTATGAGTGGGATAACAGGGTCAAAGCCAACGCTTACTTTGGGAGAGAGAAAAAGCAACAACAACAACAACAACAAATGAAGACACGCTTAGAACTGTGGAAGATTGATACGACAACAAGAAAAGTGTTGAATATTGTCACATTGACATTTGTTCTTCGGGGGGAAAAAGAAGAAAAAGTCTAAAACAATAATCATTCATGAACACACTTTTGAAAATATCCCAAAAGGAAATATAAAAGGAGACAAAAAAAGAAAGTAACAGCAAAAACGAAAAAAAAAAACACACACAAGCAAAGAAAAAAAAAAAGCACTCGAATTCTTTGGAAAAAAATGCAACCAAAAATACAAATAAGTGAAAACATATAAAAGTATATAAATGTATCATTATATAATGACAACACACACAAAAAAAATATTCTGGTTGTTTTGACTTCCACTTCTGTTTTTGTGTGTAATTTGAGCATTTTTTTTTTTCTTTTCTTTTCTTCTCTTCTATTTTTTTTTATATATTTCTTCTATATATATCATTATCCACACCACTATCATATTCATCACCCAAACGTACGGTTTTCCCACTTTTTTTTTTTTCGTATCTTCTTTTTCTTTGCGACTTTCTTTTTTTTTAAAATCTGTGGCACAAACGCATTACCCTTTGTAGCGAAAATATATATAAAAAAGGGAACACACAGAAAGAGCATAAAGACACCTGAAAATGAATAAACTCTCCACTGCATCAGCAACAAAAACAACGACAAAAAAAATAGTGTCAAATTTTTGAAGAAGGGAAATCAACACAAAGCCAAAACAAAAAAAAAAAACAAAAAAGCGAAGCTGTTTCTTTAACATTTTAGTTACTTTTTCTTATAAATACATATTTAAATAAATAAATAAATAAATAAATAAATAAATATATATATATATATATATACTTTCCTTTTGGTAGAATCAGTTGTACAGTAAAGAGATGCCTCTGAATTTGAGTTTCCCAATCCTCTATTTAATCATTGCATGTTGTCTACTCACAACGGAACAACACACATAAACAGCCAAAAATAAAATGAAATGGAGGTGATAACTTGAATAGCGTAAACACCGAGCATAAAACAAACAACAAAAACCAAAACATCAAAAAAGGAATTTCTTACTTGATAGGGCAGAAAAAAAAAATGTGAAGCTGAAGAGAAAAATAAACAACAATGACCAAGACGGCTTGCGAAATTGATCATTGTTTTGAAATCCTCGACCACAACACCATTTGTCCTCATTCAATGCTTTTCAAAAAGACATACACACACACACACAGATGATTATGAAATAGATACGCATAAAGTATGCACATCTATCGGAAATCCTCATCTATACTATCCCCATCTTTACTTTGCGGCGTGACGGGTGGGGGTGAAATGATCGTTGAAATGCGCTGTCGCCCCGCCGTTGCATTGGACTCTTCCTTTGCCACCAAATGCACTGCCGGGACTTCGCCGTCCTTGCGGTTTGATTTCCCATCTCGTCGAACAATCGTGGCGAGCCGGTGTCGCTCCGTGCTGCCATCACTACTACCGCTATCCAAAAACTCCTTATAACCCGCTCCGTTGACGCCTTCCTTGGAATGCGCGTCAACATGACGCCCCGCGTCGTCCTCGTCGCTGGAGGATGGGCTACGACGGGGTGGTTTTCCATTCGAACGCCCCAACAGTGTCCCTTCCGCGTCATTTTCCCATTCCTTTACACCGGACGACACCGATGGGGTTGGAGGCGGGGAAACGGCTTCCTTTGATTGCCGTGGAGGGGACATGGCGGGGGGGAGAAGGGCACCACCACCACCTAATGGGGCTTTGGAAACGGAAGGGATCACCTTTTCATGCGTTTCCTTGACCTTTTCGTCTAGACGTGTCACGTCCGCGTGATTTCCCGTTGAAGGGACGTTATCGAAGGCGAAGAGGGCGTCAAATTCGACCACATTTGGGTGCGGCCGTGTCCTCGGCGGAGAGGAGGTCAGGTGTTCTAAAAACGCATCCGTATTCTTGACATGTTCATTCGTCTCCATTTCCATTGCATGATTCCCTCTTTTCTCCTCCTCTTCCTCCTTCGTTTCTTGCGCCTTTAGTCGCATCTCCTCCGCGGTGTGGCGCACAATACTCCCTAATGCCCCTCCGCGTGGACTTTGAACGTCACGGCGTGCCATCGGGGAGACTTCCTCCCCCGCTAAGAGTGGATGTGGCCGCACAGGGGATTCCGCCGAGGCTTTCAATGAGGAAAGCGTTTTCCCTTTTGGCGATTTCGTCCCCGACGCGTACAGAGGGGAGAGCGGGGCCGCAGGTGGGGAGCCGACGGAGGCATTTTCTCCCTCCCCCAATCCCTCACTCCAAACACTCGTGGTATTTCTACTCCCCTCCCATTTTGTTCCTAACGGTGCCGTTTCATGGGCGTGGAGGGGTTTGGGTCGATCGGTGAGGTCAACTCGACGTGGGCTGAGTTCCTTTCCATCCAAATCACTCTCCCGGCTATCACTTGCGCTACACGCGTGGTTGGGCTTAGGCGGCACCTCTAGTTTGTCCTTTGCGTGATGGATGTCGTCCTCATTTTCCTGTTTGGGTTCCTGTTTCGGTGAGGCGGGGGGCTTTGGCGCATAAGGGGCGGGTGTGTTGTGCTGATTCCCGGCAACCGCCACCAACGCCGTCTCCGCCTCCTTCGCCTCCTTCGCCTTTGGCGGCAGCGCATTGGTGTGGGGTTTCCTCACCTCATCCGCTCCCTCCGCATCTGTGAAATCCCCTTCGGGTTCACTGAACTCACTGACAATCTCCGCGCGCATCGTATCCCGTTCTGGAGGCGGTGGGGAGGCGGCTTTCCCCCCCGTCGCCTCATTTGGCGCAGACTTACCCGCACCATTATTATCCTCCAACACCTCGGGAAGGTCAATGATCATCCACTTGGGTTCCTTTTCTTGGGGTTGTTTGGATGGGACGGAGGCGGGGGCCTGCGGAACAACCTTGCGATTCACAGTAGATGCGTGTGATTGCTTTTGTTGTTGTTGTTGTTGTTGTTGTCGATGTTTGCTGTTGTTGCGTGCGTGACTGTGGCCATCCTCAGCCACAGACTTGTTAGAGGAACAGCATTTACCCATGAGTGCCGCAAAAAAAAGGAAAACAAAAGGCACAAAGTCGAGTTGCTAATCTTTAAAGGTAAAAATAAATAAATTAATTTATTTATACACTATGTGAAAAACTCTGTTTCTTCGCTTTCTTTTTTGGTAGTAAAGAATATCCACAAACGAATCTAAAAACAACAACAACAAAAAAACACTAACAAACACACACGAATAGTAAAAAAGTACAGAAAAGAGAAAAGAGGAATCTGTTTGAAGATTATTCTTTTCTTTTCGTTTGGTATTTATTTTCGACTCTCTCCTTCTAACTTTTCGTTATTTGGGAAAGACAAAAGTAAATAATAGTATCCCGAAAATGTCGCACTCTTCACGACTTGGCGTGAAAAGAACAAAAAACAAAAAGAAAAAGAGCAAGGCTAGCGAAAACAACAAAAATACAGATGAGAAAGAAAGAAAGAAAGACATAAAGTAGAAGCACAATAGCAAATGAAACAACGCTAAAAATAACACTCAAAAGAGATACAAGATAAACAATGAAAAGTAAACCGAAGCAGAGTTATATATATATATATATCATATTTAAACATTTATGTACAAATGGAGACACTATATATACAAAACAAAGGTCAAATGAAGAATCGTCCCTGATGATTGAATCTTCGAAAAAAAAGAAAAGGATACAAACAAAAAGAAAAAAAGGGCGATGAAACAATGCGATAAGCTATACAATACAGAAATATCAACACACACACAGTCACAAACAAACGAACTTTATGCACATACCAATACATGTACGCATACTTAAAGCAAAGAAGAATTACAAAAAAATCCAAAAAAGTAGTTTCGTGCGCTTCGTCATTCTAAAAACTTCCTTCTCCTTGGCTTTTCAGGTTCTGCCGTTCTTTGTTTTTCTTCTTCTATTGCTTATTTTATTTCCTATCGCAATCCAAAACGCCGGTGACCCGAGGAGTCTTCACGAGGTCTATCAACACTCCTCGATTGCTCCTCGCCGTTGGGACGACTTCTTCCGGGCGAAATAACGCGCACAAAGACTCCACTTGTGTGCACACTCGACACCCCACTTTCGGCACCAACGCATGCCATACTCGAATGCGGAGAGGGGTGCCCACCGGAGCTGCCCGTACGGCTTCTATTCATTTCCGCTGGCACACGCAAGAGAGGGGTGTGATGCGGATGAAATGCGTCGTCGGCCATTAAACCAAATCGATTGGCATTTATAAATTGCACATTAGATGCACGTTTTGGGCGATATGGCAAATGACTTGACTTCCCTATTTGCTCATCCGTTTCGCCCTTTTTGATGCCGTAGCTGGTTGTACGCGTTGCCGTTTGGCGTGGAGGGGTGTCGTTGTCCGTTTCGGAGCTGCTACCACTCCATGTCACTGTCCCTGTTCTGTCTGAGAAAGGAGAACGAATGGATGGCTGAATGGGTGGACTTTTTTTTGCACCCTTTTCTCTCTGTGGTCGTTGTTTTGACTTTAGATGCCGCTTAGGTGTCTTTAAGGAGGGGTGAGGCAAGACCGCATCTTCTCCCTCTCCTTCACGTGCACTTATCGGCTCATACGCGTGTTGTAGTTGTTGCTGTTGCTGTTGTTGTTGAGGGTTAGGTTGGTTCGACATAAAAGGTGAGTGTGATCTGTGTGTGTGGGGACTTGGTCTCCGTTCCGTTAATTCCTCTTCCGGAGAAGTCATTTCGGGACTCACGCGATCGCGTGAGGCGGACGGCGCGGCGGTGCGATTCCCACTGTGTATGGGTGACGTCCCCGCGAGTTCATCGGCCGTTACACAATCGGCCGACCAAAACGGTGATCCCTCTCTACTCGTACCTCCCGCTGCACGAAAGTCATAGCGTCCATCACGTGGCGGAGTCGTTTGATGAAGTGGAAATTCGGTATTTGGTGAACGAATGGATCGTTTACTCCGTGATGGGGATACATCCTCCGCTTCCACACGCGATTCGGGTTTGGGTGGCGACACCAATTGCTTCTCCTTCGCCTCATCCTTCTTTGTTTTCTTCATCCCTTCTTCTTTCTTTTCAAATGAGCGTGGTGAGTGCCATACCAAATGTGAAAAGTGATTTGGTGAGTCGCCTTTATGTGTGGATGGGGTGTGCAACACGGATGCGTTCCTGCTTGACATGTGCGAGAGCGTACGAGAGCGTGCCGCGTTCATTTCCTCTTCGACGCCATGAACCTTGACAGAGTGCACCTCCATTGGCATTGGACTAATGTAACGGGACGAGCGAAACCCCACAGATCCAGAAATAGATTCCGCCGTTTGAAGAATAGGCGCAAACGAAGATGGGGGAGGTGTTAGTGATGGTGTATGGGCCCCACTTCGACCTGAAAGTGGTGTTTGTATGGACTTTTCCTCCTTAGAAGGTGTCCTTGGTTGTTGAGCCGCGACTAATGATGCCCGCGACGATTCGAGTGTATGGCCATAACGGCGTAATCGTTGAATTTCATCCAAGTTTTGAACATTACCCAGGTCTGGGAGCTGAATGGGGTGAATGAGGGCACCAGGTGGTGGCGGCGTCGAAGCAAAAGGGGTTTGAACGATGTCGTCATGCGTCCTACTCGAAACGGGGGGAGGGACACTAGGTGTGGCGTAGAAATTTCGAGGTGGAAATGAGGAAGTCACTGCACCCTCAGGCGGTTCAAACGGAGGAGGTGTGTGTGTGGCATTCCAGGTGGAGGTTTTCCCATGAAATACCGTCGTATCTCGAAAAGGAGGATAGGAATCCATTCTTGCGTCATGCTTCTCCGTTTCCGCTCCATGCGGTGCGTCATTATGATTGGTGCGTTCCTTGTCATATCCAAAAGAATACCCCTTACCGAACCTTGTCGCATGGGCGGGCGGAGGCACTGACGGTGGCGGCGGCGGCGGCGAAAGTGTTTCTATTGTTCCTCTCGTCGCTGTGGGTGGCGATGGGGATCGCATAGGTGACTTTACATGTTTCTCCCTTCCTGTTTCCCTATCCCCTCTGGACTGGGTCGATTTTGATGGGTCTCCTTTTCGTCCATGTGTGGTAAATAGGGCGGCCTGCGACATAGGTGACGGGGGTGATGTGGAGGAGGACGACAAGGAAAGGGAACGAGAGGCGGAGCTGCTGGGACGGTCCCGCCGCTCGCGTGTTGTGGCGGCGAGGGAGCGGCCCGTGTAGAACTGCGATGGATCTCTCGTCACACGTTGACGTTTTGAACCACTCGGACTTTGACGACGAGACACGTGACCTGATTGGTGTTGCGTTTCCTCGTGTCGCTGCTGGGGTGGACGCTGTTGCTGCCCTCGCTGCCGTGTAGACTCGCCGTTTGGTGGAACTTGTTGTATGCTGTTATTGCTATAAATGATTTGACGCAGATCATGTGAATCGTTGATCTTCTCCGAAGAGGGACGTTCTTGTGGTGCCTCCCCACCATATGGGTGCAATGCCCTATTGGCGTGGTTTTGGCCATGATGTAAACCATTTAAAGGGTCATCCAGTTGTGCTCTAGGTGCTGCCCTTGCTGTAGGGTTCTCCTGATATCGAGAGGACCAAAACAACTCCTCCAACTCCTTCTCCAGGCGTCCAGACTTCCGCTTCAAGTGATCCACCAGGACATGAAGGGCTAATGTCTCATCACTCGGCATCATCCCTCGGTCCGCGAGCCATCGACACATACGCGTGTCATCGGCCTCGATGTGATCCCAAAGACGACTCGCCCACTCGCCCGTCTCCACGCTACTCGACGGCACACGTAAAGGACGCTCACTGATACTACTCTCCGTGAAGAGCACCTCCTCACTTGTGTCGTCGATACCAAGGAAGCGAAGCGCCTCATTGCGACGATGCCGCGCCGCCCGACGCTCATCCCTGTCCGCAGGAAACGATTCATCAATATCCGTGTACATAAACGAATGGTTCCGCCGTGAAGGCGGTTCCTCTTCCTTTTCTTTTTCTGTTTTATTGTGTGCATCTTTTCCCTCTTTCTTCGGTTGCTTCTTGTGGCTGTCTCTTGTTGGCGCCGAGACCATGCGATGCGGAGTGCGACGGGGTAAAGAGCTCCGTGCGTTTCGTGTGTGACCCGTAAAGGGAAGAGGCGTTACCTCATCCTTCCATTCCCGTCGTATGCGGCGTAGGAGTTCCGCTACGAGGGTGGTATCCGCACTCTTCACCTCTTCCTTTAATGCATGAGAAGGGTTGGAGGTTGCCGGCTGCACCGATGGCACGGAGATCCTATTGTGGCTCCGTGAGGAGGAGGAATGTTTCGGTTTTGGTGCGGAACGCGGCGTTGCAATGGTCCCCTCATGGGATTGGAATAACACGCCACTCCTCACCTCTCGTGGTTTGGCCGTGTCCAGACGCTCTGGCAACACCGGGGAGGTCCAAAAGATATCCTCCTCTTCCTCTTCCTTTTCCTTTTCCTCTTCCTTCTCCCTATTCCTTTCCGTATTCTCCCAAACAGGAGGTGCATGGCACCGTTTCATCGCCTGCGGTTCGCTTTGCTGTGGCCGCGACTTGGATTGCCTAACGGGTGTGTGTGTTTCGCTCTTTACTGGTGTAGTGATATCGCGTAACTGAGTGGGAGGGGGTTGGCGCACCACATAGGCGTACGGACCCAACGAAACCACTACAGCGGGGGAGCGCGCGCGGGGAGGAGTGGTCCTATTGGCGTGATGCGATGATTTGGTCCATTCCCGCGTGTTTGGACGCGTGGAATGTGTTCGAGTGGAGGGAGAAGTGTGTGTTTTCGGGGGGAGAGAAACGGCACGCGTGGATGACATGCGCCGTCGCAGCCCCTCGGCCACCATAATCAAACTATCAATATATATATATATATAAATATATAAATCAAAATAAAAGAATCACAAAAAGGGAAATGTACAAAAATATTGATTCAACGTCTTCTTCTTCTTACCTCCCTCTCTTTAAGTAGGGAACATTCTCGTGTATGAGGTGTGTGTGTGTGTGTGTGTGTGCAGAAAGTGTAAAAAAAAAAGAAAAGTAGAAAGAGAAAAGAAGGTATATGAGGAACACAGTTTTTTTTTTTGTTTTCGTACTCCCAACATTTATATATTTTTGTGAACGCGAAAGTTGTTTTGTTCTCCTCCTTTCATTTTTTTTTTTGCCATGTTTTAGGAGGGTCACCATATAGACAGAACCATTGCAGAAGTTCTCTTTCTTTTTTTATTAGTATATAAATATGTATGTATTTGTGTGTATATTATTCCATCACATGCAATGCGGAAAGGTTGCATCACGCACAGAGATGCATATACGTATGTACAAATAAGATCCATTTGTTATCATTTTTTTTTTGGTCTTTTATCATCAACAAGCTGCTACTCACAAAAACCACCACCACCACCACTACCACCACCACATCATATTCACAAATACACACTAGAAGGAAAGGCGATAAAAGAAAATGTTTCTCCCTCATTGAAGAATTCATTTGATGATCGCACATTATGTATGAATTGGCGAAGAGAGATAGCAAGAGCAGACGTGTATTTCAACAACGGAAAAAAAAAAGGAAAGAAAAGAAGTTCAATGGGTACTTCTATGGGTTTATTATGTATATACACAGAAAAGTGTGGAAGCTCAGTTTCTCAATGAATCAAAGACAGATCAAGTAAACAGACATACACATAAATAAATATACATATATATATATATATATATATATACGAAAGGAGAGAAAAAATTGTAAAAATATTTAATTTTTTAAAAATTATTTTCTTTCCTTCTACTCTTTTATTTTTCTCTTCTTAAACCTCTTCCCACCCATTCAAAAAAAAAAAAAGAAACTTCAAAATCTGTCACGTCATATCATCACACATTCACGCAAAAAACTACACCCCCAATTGTTTTCTATATTCTTTTCCTTTTTTTTGTTTTTTTTTTTCTCTCATGTTACCATTTTCCCTTCTTTTTCTACTTCCCTCTCCTATTTCAAAACACCTTCTTTAAGTTGTGTTACGTGTTTTCCTTGCATATATATATATATATATATATATATACTCTTCTTCTCCCGTGTTGAGGCATTTTCTATCTTCGTCTCCCCGTCTCCCGTTGTCTGCGCATTCTCGCGTCTTCCTTTCTGTCCTCATACTTATCTCCCAATGTGCCCTTTTCCGCCCCTCGTCCCCGTCTCCGGTCGGCTCCCTCCTCCTTCAACACATAGTGTCCTCTATAACCCCCACTCCCTGTGTGTGCCTCCCGTTCCCGTTCCCGTCCGCGTTCTCGAGTTTCGGGGCGTCGATGCGAACGTTCCTCGTCCTCGCTGTGCCGTCGACGCCGAGTGTTGTCGGGGCGATAGGGTCGAGACTCCCTCTCACGCTTACGCCGACCATTACCACTGCTCGTATGTGTTCCCATGGGGTTGGCGTGACTTGTGCTGTTGTGATTTCCGTGACTGTTGGGGTTATGGTTTGTGTCCTCCCTGTGGCGGGGGGAGCGGCGACGGGTTTCGTGCGGCCGATGGCGTCGTGTTTCGCGTCGACTTCCGCTTCGACTTCCGCTTCGATAGCGATGTCGATGTCGTCCGCGCCGCTCCATGCGTCCATCCTCTGTATGGGAATGGGTGCGTGGGCTGTGTTTGCTACGACTTCCGCTGCTACTCCGACTACGCCGCCCGGTGCGGTCACTACTGCTGTGGGAGGTGCTGTCCTCGAGAAACATGGCCGCGTTGGCGGTCGTCGTGGTCGTCGCGAGAGGAGAGGCGAAGATGTTGTGGGAGGGATTTCCGTGTGGGGTGTGCGATGAAATGGACGGCGCGGCGAGAACGGAGGCGGAGTGCGTCGAATGGGGACCCAACGCCATCGATGGAAAAGGGTGGGAAAGGAATCCCATGCTCGGGTTTGGGGGATTGGGGGGGTGCATCATTCCCAACGTGTTGTTTGGGGGGTGAAGGGGGTCGTTGGGGTGACCGTTGGGGTAAATGGCGAAGTATTGCGCCGGGTGCTCACGCATGGCGGCATCGACGCCGATGAAGTTGAAGTATTCCAACCATTCTTGGCGGTAAATGCGTTCGTTGGATTCGGTATCGTACTCGGGAGGAATGGCTTCCATTCGTAATGTAAATATATATATATATATATATATATATATATGTATATATATGTACCTTTCTTATTTGTTGATTGTCGGTTTTATTATTCTCTTTTCTCTTCCTATTTCAGGTTCAATCCTTCTTCTTTCCCTTTCGGTTGATGAAATACCTCTTTATGTTTTCTTCCTTTTTTTTTTTTTTGCTACTCTTCTATTTTCCTTTGCTGTTTGGAGTCCTTCTCCTCCGTTCCTATCTCTTTTATCTATCTTTTTTTTTTTTTGTGTGTGTATGTGTGTTCTGTTGATTTGGCACGCACAAAGAGTCTTTCTGAATGTGTCCTTTTGTCAGAATCACTTCTTTTACCTCTTCTTTTCTTTCCTTCTTTATGGACAATTTCCTTAATGATAAAACGAACCAAAACCCAAAAAAAAATGATAATCATAAAGGGGAAAAAAAAAAGATAAAAATTGCATTATTCACATCAAAAAGATGAAATAGGTAAATAAATACCCAAAAATAAGACACTATTATGTTCTTATGAATGAGTTAAATGTGTAGAGGAAAAAAAAAAAAAAATGAACTTTTTCTCCTTTTTTTTTTTTTTTTGAGGGGGAAAGTTTGTTTATTAAATATGTAAAAAAAAAAAAAAGGAAGGGTCAAACAAGACGAACTCTAGGTTTGCCATTGCATTGAGCATTCTGTTTTATCCTTTTTTTTTTTTTACTTTTATTCCTTTTTTTTTTTTTATTGTGTAGCGAGGGAGAGAGAGAGAGAATAATTCAGTTCCTTAGCGAATATACGATTGGAGCAAAAACTCCTCTAATAGTAAAAAAAAAAAAAAAGAAACAGCAACAACATGATATCATAACATGGGCAATGAAAGATATATTTATATAAAAATGTATAAAACAATCGGCATCGTATTAGTGGAACACAGTCTCATGAGAAAGCAAACGATTACTTTACTCCTTTGTTTTTTTTTCTTTTCTTTTTTCCTTCATGTTCTCAAATAAATGAATATAAAAAGAAAAAAAAATGTGTTGGTATGTCCTCTTTTCGTTAACCTTTTTTTTTATTAGTTGTTTTTCTGCTTTCCTTGAGCCATCTTTCAAAGAATGAATGCCACAACGCGCATCGCATCTTTACCTTTTTTTTTTTTTGAATTGGGTTTCCCATTCTTTTCTTTCTCTTTTATCTCTTATATTGCCTCCTCCATTTTTTTTTTTCTTTTACGCATTTTATTTTATTTGTATTGCTGTTTTGTATTTCCTCTTTTCTTTCCCTATTCATCGTTTGCCTTCTGCGCAATAGTTCCTTTCGCCCAATCCGTTTTCTTTCCCTTTCCTTTATTTTTTATATTTTTCTGTTCTGTCCTCTTTTTAATATTTTTGTTAAAATTCCTTCTGATTGTTTTTTTTTTTTTTTTGGTTTGCTCTTTCTTTTTTAGTACAAATATATATATAAATATCAATAAATGGTTAATAAATATATAAATGTATGATTGCATATGGGTGGCGTTCACTCCCCCATTCTCATTTCTGTTAATTTGTAATTTTTTTGTTTTCTTGTTCTTTACTATTATTACGAAATAAAAGAATCATATATATATATATATATATGTGCTTTGAGAGAGAAAAAAAGCAGAATAAGCGACAAACAAACAAAGAATGAGAAATCAAAAACACGAATTTCTTCTCTTTTTCGCACACACAGACACATAATTTTTATTTGTTTTTACAAAAATGAGATTTTTTCTTTCTTTTCTTGCATATATATACATATATATATTTTCTGAAAAGGAGGGAAGTAGCAAAAACAGAAAAAAAAATCGCTTTATGTGAAGTCTTCAAAACTCAATTATGAAAACACCCACAATAACAAAAAGGAATCAACACATACAAAAAGAATAGTCCATTTTTTTTTTTCTTTCTCTTCTACTCGTTCCTTTCTCTTCTCTCTTCTTTACTTACCTTTTTTTTTTCTTTGCTTCCCCCTTTCCTTCTATAATATATATAAATATATATACATATATATTCGTACCTCTTTCCAAATTACACATACTCCTTTTTCACAGGATGACAATCACACACTCACACATATAAAAGAAAATCTTTTTTTTTCGTTGTTTGAATGCAACCAAGTTTATTAGTTCCATCGACAGGTACCAAAAAGAAAAAAGAACTAATGAACCGAGTAAAAGTGCATTTCTTTCCTTTTTTTTTTTCTCAAAAAACAAAAAAAAAACAAAAAAAAATCCCTTTCCCAAACATTCACTCTTCATCTCCCATTTTTCTTCTTCTCTCCCTCTAAACATATATATATATATATATATATATATTTATATAAATGTGGATGCATTTTATAATCATGATTGCTCCAGCAGTTGAAGTTGTTTCGCAACCCACCTCATCTGCCTCTCATTTTCCTTTCCAATGGATCCATTTACGGCGTGTCCAATGAGTTCCTGCACATTTGGTGTCAGCATGGCGCTCTTCCCCTGTTGTCGAAGTTCAGGGTAGGGGGCACTCTTCAACACACACGCCATATCCCCAATAAGTGTCACGGCCGCCTCAAACACTTCCACATACCCCCGCGATTGCGATGCGGCCTGAAGGGCAAACTGTAAGAGGTCCTTAAAGTATGGTCGGAGGATATCCACATCATCACCCTTAAAGCTTTGACACACCCCTGTGTAGAACTCCGCGAGACTCTGCCAGAGGGTCATGACGTACTCCTCATTGTCAGCATCCTCGGAGACGTCGAGGGCGCAGCTTTGTTGAAATAAGAGCAATGAAACACCCATAAATGGCTGCAGAAATCGTGCAAAGAATTGACCCCCGACATTGAGGGCAATATCACTGAGGCATCCAAGAAGGGGACACTTGAGATCGCGGCTAATGTCTGATTTCTGGAGATTGGCGAGTATGACAGCAAGAACGGGCTCAATATACGGCACCAGTTCCCCCTGAAGGCTTAATGAGAGATCCCCCATTGTACCAACCGCCACTGTTGCTAAACCTGGTTCATCCACCGCTTGCAGCGCTCGCAGAACGTATGGCACAACTGCACCAAGATACGGAACCAAGTGTCGCCTCGCCACATGCGAAAAGCTGCCTAGCATGAGGAGAGCCTCATCCAACACTGTCTCCTCTTGGTTCTGTAGAATACGCAGAAGGAGTTCCATACTGGGTTTTAGGTGCATTTCAACAAAGGATTCCTGCAGCTTCTTCGCCACAGCGCCGAGGGCACCACAGAGGAGACCGAGTATAGACAAGGATTCCGTGTTACTCATCGTACCCTGTTCGCGTGCGTCTAGAATAGCCACCAATCGTTGCTGAAGTTGTGGAACAAGGGCGTGAAGGATAGGAAAGCAATCCCTCGCGGCGGCATCAACGAGGACATTAAGACTCTCTTGTGCGATGCCCTTCACATTACTGCTGCTACCGCTGTCAATGGCGACAAGAAGGACACCAACGAGATCACTAAAGTATTTGGAGAGTTCATTGGTCTCCATGTCCTCATTATCCTCGTAGGCAAGGGCAAGGTTGTGCAGAATGTGTGACGCCCGAATAGACATCTGTGCCTCATCACTGTTACCATTACCACGACCAATCATGGGGCCAATGATGTTCATTAGCTGTTGCAAATTCTCCGGAACCTCAATGAAGAGGTCAGCGAAGAGTTCACAGACGACCGCCAACACCCATCCCGATGTGTCCGCAATCAAAGGATGAGGGTCACGCACGTATTGGAGCAGACCTGGGACGGATTGGGCGACAGTGTCTTGAATACTAGACGGATCTGGCCCACTTAAAACACACCCAAACGCCATCACTGCCGCCTCCTTCTCACGCCAATCCACACTGGAAATGTTGCGATACACAAATGGCATAACGACATCAATCACTGCATCACCCACACACTCTGCCAAACTTTGCAGTAGCTTACCACCAGCAACAGAAATATTCCACGAATCTTCTGTTTGATCCTCCTCTTGTCGCAAAAGTGACTTGAGTGAGATCTCGGAAATAACTTGAACCCCTTGTACAGCATAGTTGTGACAACGAGTCATGTCTCCTTCAGATTTCATATCCCGCTCTGTCTCACAAATAGACGTCCAAAAAAGCATGGCCTGCAATCCAACAGCTTCCTCATCGTTGAAAATTGCATTGGAGGTAATGACATGAAGTTGGGAGATATAGTTTGGAAGGGTACCATAATACATATCTGCCACTTTAACAAGAGATTCCATCGCCTTTTCACGCGATCGTGCCGATTGGCAAGAGCTAACAGTCTTACAAAGAGCCTCTACAAGATGATCTCGTTGATCCTGTCGTTCCATATTATCATGAATAAACTCCATGGAGTTACACAGCGCGTTAGTCGCGTAGTAACGCACATCCTCATTCTCACTCGTCATTCCACGCACCACGGCGGAGAGAATACTGTTGGTGTGCGGCTTAAGCGCCTCCTCCACCTCCTCATGCTCACGTCCCTCCTCGCAAACGTATCCAATCGCCGTTAGCGCCGCCTCTTGGTGTTGATCCCCACCCGAGCATGCCCCATTCACAAGAATAGGCAACAAATCTTGCCACTCCCCAGCGGGAAGCTCAATACGGGAGAGGTTGCCAATAATGTTTGCCGCCACACTGCGCACCTCCTTGGCGGTGGAGCCGAGTGTTGAGAGGACCTCTTGCTTCACACGTGTGCGCACATCGGCGGGAAGGGATTTCCACCGCTCCTCCAATTGCCGACGCGCGGCCACATCACGAAGGTTCAGCGCGACAGAGTTCTTCAGTAGACTACCCGCCATGTTGCGTGCAAAGACGGGTTTCGACTCATCACGGAATTCAGAAAGAAGGGCGAGGAGAAACCCGGCGAGGTCGGCTTCCTTTGCTTGCGTCACTGTCTGCTCCGCCGGCACGCGCACCGCCGGATCGGGACTGCCGAGGGATAACAAAAGGGACGTCACATCAGACATGACGCCGCGTCGTTTATATATTCCTGTTTTTTTTTTGTTAGAATTTTATGTAAAAATAAAATTAGTAATATTATCTGACGAAAAATAGCGGCTTTTTGTTTTAATGACGGGTAAAAAAACAAATAGTCTACTCACTGGCACACACAAACAAACGGAACAAGTCAAAACAAAGCAAACACACAAAGCACCAATTTTGTTACCAAATAAAAATAATAATATAAAGGGTCGTCTCCAAAGAGAATACAGCTGGATCGACAAGACGTGAAGAATGTAAGTACACCTAAAGGATATACTCCTTAATGCACACTAGAACAGTAAACAAACTTCTTCCAAAAGCAAACAAAAACAAGAACAACTGTAGGTTTCACAGAAACTGGTGATTGACACCTAAGAAACGCCTTTATTATGTGTGTGTTCTATAGAGTCGATTTGACTTAACTCTAAAAAAAAAAATAAAAATAAAACACAACAACAAAACGAAACAAACAATCAAAAAAAGGGACAGACCAACGACTCGTGAAAATACTTTTACACACTGCAAAATCTTCCACGAGACTCCTTGTAAAATAAGAAGACGAAAAAACAAACGGCTTCAATTGGTTCTGCCACCAAGTTTTTGAATTCAATAAGAAACACCAAAAATCACTTTTCTCAAAAATCACTCAAGATTTCAAACTATAAGAGCCTCCACAGCGCCAGACGAACAACCACGATACACAGCAAAGAAAAATACCTTTCTAACTAAACAAGAAACAGCAACAACAAAAAAGGATAAATAGAAGAAAAAAATTATATAAAAAAACTTGAAATCACGAAAGCAAAAAAAGCAAACCACCAAAACAGCATTCGTTAACAATCGCCTCCATCAAAATAAAATTTAACCTAAAGTTTTATACCACAACCGTAAAATATGTAAAAATGCTACATTTTTTGATTTAAAAAAATTCTCATGATTGTACCATGTTTATTATCGTTTCCCTAAACATTATTTTCCTGAAAGAAACAAACACAAAAAAAACACATAAAACTATATCATACCGTCCTTATTTTGATAACGTAAACTTCCTAACCCCTCCCAAAACAGTTTGAGAAATAAAAACTCAAACAAAAAAATTATGCCCAGGCGGGGAAGCCGTACTTGGCGCGGGAGCCGAGCTCCTCCTCGATGCGGAGCAGCTGGTTGAGCTTGGC